>WAAF01003893.1:68821-177449 GCA_013400475.1 Tricholaema leucomelas | reverse complement strand
CAGCCCAGGATGTCCCTTGTTCCCAGTTATTCAGGAATTGCATCCTTCTGTTAAAAACCATTTCTCAAGGCACAGGCTTCAGAGAAGGAACCCCCAGAGGAAGGTGCTCAGGCCTTTCACAGCTGAAGAGGAAAGGCAATAAGCAGAGGCCACAAGTCCCTGTGTGCACACTGGGTGCTCCCAGCCACACCTCTCCTCTGCTTTGTCAGCAGCCAGCCCCACACAAACTGAATCAAAAAGAAATTCTTTAGAGTGAGGGTGGGGAGACACTGGCACAGGTTGCCCAGGAAAGCTGTGGGTGACCCCCTCCCTGGAGGTGTTCAAGGCCAGGCTGGATGAGGCCTTGAGCAACCTGTGCTGGTGGGAGGTGTTTGGAACTGGATGGGAGGGGGTTTGGAACTGGATGAGCTTTGAGGTCCCTGCCAACCCAAGCTGTTCTATGTATCTGTGGCATGTGGTTCTATTGCTGGAAGAGCTTTTCCACTCCTTGAAGCAGAAGTTGTCACACAGTGAACCTGGGATGGGGATGGTCTCTGTCTAAGCTTAGATCCCTCCTGGCTGAGCCTGCTGCTTTATCCACAGTGCCACCCTCCTGCTCCTGCTCTGAAAAACACTTCTGCAAAGCAAGGAGTGTGGATGCAGCGAGGGCAAGGGAGAAGACTCCTGATGATTTCTGCCACTGCTCTGTGTTTTTCACATGCCATACTTTCTTTCCAAGGGTGCTCTCTCCCATCCACAGGAGGCATGGTCATAGCTCAGCTCATGACTGGTGTGGCTGGGCCCACTAGGGAGGTCAGTGCTGAGACACCACCCTACCTGGCACCGCCGTTAGCTCCAGTGTGGGGCTGAGAGCTGTCTCTGAAGAGACTGAATGCAGACAGCAAGCCTGGGCTGGGACTTCCCTTTCAGAAAAGTCCCCTGCATTGCCCTAATCCTCCTTTCAGTGTTTCCTCTCCTGATCAGGGATGTAAGGGATAATGATTATTGCTGAACACAAACCCCAACCCTTGGCATTTACACAGCACCGTTCAGCTGCAAAGTGCTTTACATAATTAACCATGCTGGGATTGCCTTCCCTGCACCACTGCAATCAGCTGCTCCTGAAGACTTCTGGAAAAGAGATGTCAGAACCAATTATGGAGAGCAGTAAAAATGGAGGTGCAGGAGAAGAGCAGTGCCCAGCAGAGGCCTTCATGCTGGTCATAGGCTCACAGGGTGTCAGGGGTTGGAAGAGACCCAAAGAGATCATCGAATCCAATCCCTCTGCCAGAGCAGGACTGTGCAATCTAGCTCAGGTCACACAGGAACACATCCAGACAGGCCTTGAAAGTTTCCAGAGCAGGAGACTCCACAACCTCTCTGGGGAGCCTGTGCCAGGGCTCTGTGTCCTGTCACAGCAGCTCTGTTAGATGTCACACGAGTGCACAGGGCTGCAGGCTGGCACTGCTCTGTCTTTTTGGCTCCTAAGACCTGGCTAACATCAGTTTCATCTGAAGTGCAAAAGCCACTCTCTAAACCAGAAGAGGTTTCAAGGCCCAAGAATCATAGAACCAAGCAGGTTGGAAGAGAGCTCCAAGCTCAGCCAGCACAACCTCGCACCCAGCCCTGCCCAATCAACCAGACCATGGCACTAAGTGCCCCAGCCAGGCTTGGCTTCAACACCTTCAGAGACAGCAGCTCCACCACCTCCCTGGGCAGCCCATTCCAATGCCAATCACTTTCTTAGCATCATCTCCAAATGTTTGTTTTTTTCCCCTACCTTTCCTATATATTTCTAACATCTACTGAGGTGTCACAGAATCCTAGAATGGGAAGGGCTGGAAGGGACCTCTGGAGATCATCCAATCCACCCCCCCTGCCAGAGTAGGATCACCCAGGGCAGGCCACACAGAAACACATCAGAGTGGGTTTAGAAAGTCTGCAGAGAAGACTCCACAACCTCTCTGGGCAGCCTGCTCCAGGGCTCTGCACACCTCAAACAAGTTTCTCCTCGTGTTGGGGTGTAACTGTCTGGGTTCCAGCTTGTACCCATTGTTCCTTGCCCTATCATAGGACACCACCAAACAGAGCCTGGCACCTTCATCCTGACACCCACCCCTCAGATACTTACAGACACTGATCAGATCCCCTCTCAGCTTTCTCTTCTCCAGACTAACCAGCCCCAGGGCTCTCAGCCTTTCGTAGAATCATAGAACGAACCAGGTTGAAAGAGACCTCCAAGATCATCCAGTCCCACCTGTCACCCAGCAGAGATGTTCCAGTCCCTCCATCATCCTCATAGCCTCCATTGGACTCTCTGCAGCAGGTCCCTGTCTCTCTTGAACTGGGGAGCCCCAAACTGGACACAGTATTCCAGGTGTGGTCTCAGCAAGGCAGAGCAGATGGGGTTGAGAACCTTCCCAGACCTGCTGGCCACACTTTTCTTATTGCACCCCAGGACACCATTGGCCCTGTTGGCCACAAGGGCACATTGCTGGCCCATGCAGAACTTGCTGTCCACCAGCACTCCAAGGTCTTTTCTCATCCAGCAGGATGAGCCCAAGTCTGTACCAGTACCAGATTATTATTTACTGCAACCATCTTAATAGCAATGACTTTTACTACTTTTTGACTAAGCAGAGTTAAGTTAAACAGTAAAACCTCTAATCCTGTTCAATATAAGCACCAATATTCAAGAGTTCATGAAGGATTTCACATCTCTTACTCTTGGGCTGCCACCATAAGCAGGCATCTCTCTTGTCAGCAATTGATAGCTTCTCCTATTTGATCACAGCATTGAACAGGGAAAAAAATCAACAACATCACAAGATGCTGAATATCTGCAGAGAGGGAGACTCCACAACCCCCCTGGGCAGCCTGTGCCAGGCTTCTGGCACCCTCACAGGGAAAAAAATCCTCCTCATGTTTCCATGCAGCTTCCTATGCCTCAGCTTCCACCACTGCCCCTTGTGCTGGCATTGGGCATCCCCCAGCAGAGCCTGGCTGCAGCCTCCTGCCACTCACCTTTACATCTTGATAACTATTGCTGAGGTCACCTCTCAGCTCCTGCTCTCCAAGCTCCCAGCCCCAGCTCCCTCAGGCTCTCCTCCTAACAGAGCTGTTCCATTCCCTTCAGCATCTCTGTGGCTCTGTGCTGGACTCTCTCAAGCAGTTCTGTGTCCCTCTTGAACTGTGGGGCCCAGAACTGGACACAGTACTGCAGATGTGGCCTCAGCAGAGCAGAGTAGAGGGGCAGGAGAACTTCTGTTCATCTACTCACCACAGCTTTTCTAATCTACCCCAGAATGGCATTGCCCCTCCTGGCCCCCAGAGCACATTGCTGGCTCATGGTCACCCTCCCACCCACCAGGACCCCCAGGGCCTTTTTCCCCTTCAATGCCTTCTAGCAGCTCAGTCCCCAACCCATCCTGATCCCTGGGGTTGTTCTTGCCCAGGGGCAAGACTCTCCCCTTGCCCCAGTTGAATTTTGTTCAGTTTCTTCCTGCCCAACCCTCCAGTTTAATTGCTGCTGTGCTGGCTGGGTAGAAGGAAGAGCCTGGCTTGGATCTTGCACCCCAGAAGTCCCAGGGTAAGGAGGCAGCAGGCTGAGACTCACATCTGTCTGGATGATGCTCCAGGCGTTGGTCAGGCCGATGTTGCCGTCTGTCCCATACAGGTGCAGCCCTTTCTTCAGGTCCCGCTGGGCATACTTGTCAATCTGCAACCAACCAGAGACACACACAGCTCAGCACCTGCTCAGCACCACAGGAGATGCAGGACAACAGTCCTGAACCCAAGTTAAGCAGGGTCTTACTGCAGGGGAGCTGGGATCCACTACAGGTATGTGCATGAAGTAGGTGGAGTCGTAAAGGCTGGAGAAAAGCCTCCAAGATCACAGAATGGTTTAGGTTGGAAGGGAACTCAAAGCTCAGCCAGTTCCAACTCCATGCCATAGGCAGGGACACTCAAGGCCTCATCTGGCCTGGCCAGGGAGGTTGTGGAGCACAGATCACATTCAGTCATTCTATGCTCCACAACCTCCCTGGGCAACCTGTGCCAGTGTCTCACCACCCTCACTGCAAAGAACTTCTTCCTAACACCCAGTTTCAATCTCCCCTCTGCCAGTTCAAACCCATTCTCTCCATCCTGTCATTACAAGACTTTGTCAGTAGTCCCTCCCCAGCCTTCCTGTAGCTCCCTTCAGATTCTGCAAGGCCACTCCAAGGTCTCCTCAAAGCCTCCTCTTCTCCAGGCTGCAGAGCTCCAACTCTCATAGGCTGTCCTCACAGGAGAGGTGCTCCAGCCCTCTGAGCATCCAGTCCAACCCTCAACCCAGCACTGCCAGCTCACCACTAGATCCTGCCCCTCAGCACCACACCGCAGCTTTTCAAGCCCTCCAGGAACAGGAACTCCACCACTACCTGTGGCAGCCTGTTCCAGGGCTTGAAAACCCTCCTGGGGAAGAAATTTTTCCTCATCTCCAACCTAAACCTCCCCTAGCACAATTTCAGGGTGTTTCCTCTTGTCCTATTGCTTGTTACTTGGGCCAAGAGCCCAACCCCTGCTTCCCTCCAGCCTCCTTTCAGGATCTGTAGCAAGTGAGGAGGTCTCCCCTCAGCCTCTTTTTCTCCAGGCTCAACACCCCCAGCTCCTTCAGCTGCTCCTCCCCAGCCCTGTTCACCAGACCCTGGCCCAGCTTGACTGCCCTTCTCTGGGCACACTTCAGCCCCTCAATGTCCTTCTTGGAGTGAGGGGCTCAAAACTGAATCCAGCACTCAAGGTGTGGCCTCACCGGTGCTGAGCACAGGGACATGATCAGTGCCCTGCTCCTGCTGGCCACATCATTGCTGATCCAGGCCAGGATGCTAGTGCCTTTCTTGGCCACCTGGCTCAGCTTCACCTGGTGTATTCTCTAATGACTGCCCCTCTGACACTGCTCATTCCAGCTGAGTGGGGTCCAGAATGAAGTAACCATTGCTAACTGTGAGTTAACAGGGGGGACAAAGCTATTCTAACCACAGGCTTGGATCTTCCTTCTGCTTTGTTCAATCAGAATTGTTCTCATTTGCTCCTGGCATCGAAAAAAAGAAGATATGGATGAAAAGAATCTTTACAGAAGAACTTTCAACCCACTACACCATAATTCTGATGAGGTAAGAGTGAAGTTATCCATCAGTGTGACTCCACAAATAACTATGACCTCCAAAGTTCGTCATGGCCAAACAGCATCAGTCAGGGATGGAAGGGACCACAAAGATCAGCCAGTTCCAACCCCCCTGCCATGGGCAGGGATACCTTACACTAGATCAGGCTGTCCAAAGTCTCATCCAGCCTGGCCTTAAACACCTCCAGGGATGAGGCTTCCACCATCTCCCTGGACCTTCCAAGCTCTCACCACCCTCATGGTGAAGAACTTCTTCCTAACATCCAGTCTGAATCTCCCCATTGCCAGCTTTGTTCCATCCCCCCCAGTCCTATCCCTACCTGACAGCCTAAAAAGTGCCTCCTTGCATCTCTCCAGAGAGGGAGACTCCACAACCCCCCTGGGCAGCCTGTGCCAGGCTTCTGGCACCCTCATAGGGAAAAAAATCATCCTCGTGTTTCCATGCAGCTTCCTATGCCTCAGCTTCCACCACTGCCCCTTGTGCTGGCATTGGGCATCCCCCAGCAGAGCCTGGCTGCAGCCTCCTGCCACTCACCTTTACATATTCATAACCATTAACCAGGTCACCTCTTAGTCTCCTCATGTTCTCCTGTTTGCTTATGCTGCTCTTCACCATCACCTAGAGATATCCTTGTGCAGCACAGCTGAGCCTGCAGCCCTTTGGCACCAGCGGAAAAGGGACGAAGGTTTTGGCCTCTGCTCTCCTGTCACTTCTGTCTGAAGCTAAGATGCCAGCATGAGGTCCTCCCTGTCCCTGTCTTCACTGTTTCTAGCCAGTTACAAAAGCCTTTTAAAATCATTAATATTAACATGTTACTTTGCAGGAATTAATCAGTCTTGGTGCAGAAGCAGCCCTGGACATGTAAAAGCACAGCTGATTCCAAACAAGACCACTTCCTTCAGTCAGAAACACAGAATGACAGAACTAATCAGGTTGGAAAGGACCTTAGAGATCATGAAGTCCAATCTATCACCTAACACTTTCTCATTAACTAACCCATGGCACTAAGTGCCTCATGCAGCCTCCTTTTAAACTCTTCCAGGGATGGGGACTCCACCACCTCCCCAGGCAGCCCATTCCAATGCCAATCACTCTTGCTGTGAGGAGCTTCTTCCTAACACCCAGCCTGAACCTGCCCTGGCACAGCTTGAGGCTGTGTCCTGGTGTTCTGTTGCTGGGTGCCAGGGAGAAAAGCCCAACACCCCCTGGCTACAACCTCCCTTCAGGTAGTTGTAGAGAGCAGTGAGCTCTGCCCTGAGCCTCCTTTTCTCCAGGCTGAACAACAGGCTGCAAGGGGTTAGAGAGCCATCAGAATGTTTGGGGAGGAAAAGACCTCACTCCCTCATTCTGTTTTACCTGGTGCTAAGCCATGGCCCTCAGCACCACCTCTCTCTCTTTTCAACTCTCCTAGGAATGAGGATCCAGCCACCTCCCTAGGCAGCTTGTCAGGCTTTGAGAATCCTTTCAGGCAAATTTCTTCTCAGATCCAACCTAAACATCCCCTGGGGCATCTTGAGGCCATTTCCTCTCATTCTGTCCTTGTTCTCTGGGAGCAGAGCCCAGTGCCCAGCTTCTTGCAGCTCCTCTCAGCGCTGTAGAGAGCAATGATGGCTCCCCTCAGCCTCCTCTTCTCCAGACTGAACACCCCCAGCTCCCTCAGCTGCTCCTCCCCAACCCTGTTCTCCAGCTTTGTTGCCCTTCTCTAGACCTGCTCCAGCCCCTCAATGTCCTTCTTGGAGTGAGGGACCCACACTTGAACCCAGGACTCAAGCTGTAGCCTCACCAGTGCACAGTAGAGGGGCACGATCCCTGCCCTACTCCCGCTGACCACACCATTGCTGATCCAGGCCAGGATGCTGGTGGCCTTCTTGGCCACCTTGGCACATCCTGGCTCATCCTCAGCTGCTGTCAACCTAAACCTCCCCTGGTGGAGCTCCATGTCTGCATGCCCTGCTGTTAAAGCAGACTGCCCTCTGCTTGCATGCCTTGTGCACAAGGCTACAGGATGGATATTTCTGTATCCATCAGCTTCAGACTCCAGACATAAGATTCCCACTGGCTTTGAGCAGGAAAGGGGGGAAGTAAAACTCAGTGCCTATTTGTGGAGCAAAAGTGGCAAACACTCCTCCAGGTGTGCTCTAAGAGTGGCAGGGACTTTTCAGTGTGCCTTTCTTCTAGTTGTATAGTTGATTGCAATTAAAACTAACTCTCTCACACACACACCCCTCACTGCCTCTTCTGCCTTCAGGTGGAGCTTTTCAGAGAAGGATCTTCCTGGAGCTGAAATGCTGCACCTCAGTGACTCATGGCTGTCTCTTGACAGATGATCCCACTCAGCATTCACCACTCTGCCAGCTTCTTGTTTGTCTCTGCTCCCAAGCCTCAGCCAAGCAAAATGTCTGTAGCAAAGCAGGGGTTGGAAGAACCGCAGGGAACATTCTGCAGTGTGAATCTGCTGTGTTCTCCCACAGCTGAGCCAGGCCCTACACAAAGGACAACTCAATCTAATGATAGGGCACCATGAAGCACAACAAAGCCTCTCTGCTGCTCTAAGTGAGATGCCTCTTTCAGTCATGTGGAAAAGCAGAGATTTCCTTAGAAGAAAGAGTTTCTGAAAGGTTGAGCACTAACAATCTTTAACCAGTCTAGAAGGGAAGCAGAGACCACTTCTTTCCCTGCTTGGGATTCACTGGTCAGCAGGTGAAAGGTGTAAGCTTCAAGCTGGCATCTCATCCATGCCAATTCCTATGGCTGCTGGCTTCAGATACACTGCTCATGCTTATCAGCACCTTCAGATTTCAGAAGGGCTTCTACTAATAGCAGCTAAATGTGTCCTGTGGCTTGGTGTGGTAATGCAGCAGAGAACCGTTCTTGAAGCAGGGCATGCACAGTGCCAACATTTTACAGAATCACAGCATTGTCAGGGCTGGAAGGCATCTCAAGGATCAGCCAGTTCCAACCCCTCTGCCATAGGCAGGGACACCTCACACTACATCAGGTTGCCCAGAGCCACACCCAGCCTGGCATTAAAGCCCTCTAGAGATGAGGCTTCCACCACCTTCCTGGACAACCTGTGCCAGTCGCTCACCACCCTCGTGCTGAAGAACTTCTTCCTAACATCCAGTCTGAATCTATCCACTTCTGGTTTTCCTCCACTTCCCCCAGTCCTATCACTACCTGACAGCCTAAAAAGTCCCTCCCCAGCTTTCTTGTAGCCCACTTCAGATACTGGAAGGCTGCAATAAGGTCCCCTCAGAGCCTTCTCTTCTCCACACTGAACAACCCCAACTCAGTCTATCCTCATGGGAGAGGAGCTCCAGCCCTCTGATCATCCTTGTGACCCTTCTCTAGACCTTACCTACAGTCCTTTTCCCACTGCAATAAGCACAAAGATTTTTCTCACTGACTAGGCACTAATTTGGCTCTTCAATCTCTCACTGTGCTACTAAAAAGATGTTCTAGAAAGCATACACCAAGGCAGACAGGTTGTGTGCAGTGAAGGGAACCTGGTATTTGAGGTAGAGAAGAGAAAGCTACTAGAGATGTGGAGAGCCATAGGATAGTTTGGGCTGGAAGGGATCTCGAAGAAATCAAGCTCCAACTCTCTGCCATTGCAGGGACACCTCACACTAGCACAAGTTGCTCAGGGCCTCATCCAACCTGGCCTTGGATTCACAACCTCCCTGAGCAACCTGTGCCAGTCTCTCCCCACCCTTACTCTCAAGAATTTCTTCTTCATCTCCACCCTCACTTTCGCCTCTCCCAGCTCAAAGTCATTGTTCCTCATCCTGGCACTCCCAGCCCTTCCCAAAACTCCCTCCCCAGTTCTCCTGTAGCCCCCTTCAGATACTGAAAGGCTGCTCTAAGGTGTCCCTGGAACCTTCTGTTCTCCAGGCTGAACAGCCCCCAAGATACAGCAGGAGAGAAACAGCCGCAGAGGTCAAGAGATGTGGCTGGAAGCAGCTGATGCAGGCAGAGCTCTGAGCCTTACCTGCACTACAGCTGTGACAAAAGATCCCTGACTAAATCTTTCCAAAGCCTATGTATAAATTCTGCCCAAATTAAAAAGTGGTTCCTTCTTAATCTGTCTTCCCTGGAGGCAGCTACGTAAAGCTGTAGCATTTTCTGTGTCAGGCTTGTTCTGCTGTCAGCTCTGTCCCCCGGTTGCCTCGGAAATCCGGAGCCTCCAAGCACAATCCTGGCTGGCTGACAAGCCCAGCTGCAGGAGCCAGCATCCTTCAAGAGGACAGAGAGCTGTCAGCCTGCACCTTGCCTCCTTGAATAAGACAAGCCAGGGATAATTGAGGCTGAGATAAAACCTGTGTAACAGCAACAGCAACAACACCCCCCTCCCCCTTAGCACAGACACGCTGAAAGCGCTGCAGGAGCATTCTGCTGCAGGCTCCAGCCTGCCTCACTGCTGCTCTCCTCTCTGTGCTACAGGAGGGGGCTTGAGAGTGACTTGCCATTGGAATGGGCTGCCCAGGGAGGTGGTGGAGTCGCTGTCCCTGGAGGTGTTGAAGCCAAGCCTGGCTGAGGCACTTAGTGCCATGGTCTGGTTGATTGGGCAGGGCTGGGTGCTAGGTTGGGCTGGCTGAGCTTGGAGCTCTCTTCCAACCTGCTTGATTCTATGATTCTATGATCTCAGTTCCTAGGGGTGGTTTCTCTCTCTAAATGAGAGGCTTTGGAGTTATCTATCAGGTGATAAAACAAGAGGAAATAGCCTGAAATTGTGCCAGAGGAGTCCTGGGCTGGAGATGATGAAAAATTTCTTTGCTGCAATAATGACCAGGGATGGGCACAGGCTGCCCAGGGAGATGGTGGAGTCCCCGTGCCTGAAGATGTTCCAGCAAGGTGTGGCAGTGGCACTTGGGGACATGGTTTGATGGTTGTGGTGGGGTTGGGGTGATGGTTTGACTTGGTGACTTCAGAGGGCTTTTCCAACCCAAACAATGTTTTGAGTCTAGGGAGGTTCTTCTCTCCCTCTACTCTGCATTAGTGAGACCACACCTGGAATATAGTGTCCAGTTCTAGGGTCCTCAGTTCAGGAGAGACAGAGACCTGCTGGAGAGACTCCAGCAGAGAGCCATGATTGGGAGATTTGAACATCTCCCCTACTGAGAGAGACTGAGACCCCTGGGGCTGTTCAGTCTGGAGAAGAGAAGGCTCAGAGGAGATCTGATCAGTGTGCACAAATACCTGAGGGGTGGGGGTCAAGTGGCTGGGGCCAAGATCTTTTTGGTGGGCAGCAGCAATAAGCCAAGGAGCAACAGCTACAAACTGGAACAGAGAAGGTTTCACCTCAACATGAGAAGAAACTTCTTTACAGTGAGGGTGACAGAGCCCTGGAACAGGCTGCTTGAAGAGGTTGATGAGTCTCCTTCTCTAGAGACTTTCAAACCCCACCTGGATGCATTCCTGTGTGAACTCCCCTGGGTGATCCTGCTTGGCAGGGGGGTTGAACTGGATGATCTCTGGAGGTCCCTTCCAGCCTCTAAGGTTCTGTGATTCTGTGCCTCTACTTACTGCTAAGACAGGAGGCAGAATACAAGCACTGCCCTTTGACAAAGCAGCCCTGGAGATTTGCTGCTGACACTGAGGAGGAAGTGTTTGGGACCAGAGCTTCTTGGGCAAACAAGAAGGTTGTATGTGTGCAGCACACATTATCAATCCTTACAGCTAGCATGAGGTGAGGCTGATCAAACTGAAGCTGTACCAGTACTGAAGAGGCAAAGTCCTTCCCCTGTGCCAGCACTCTGAGAGGGAAGGCAGCTTTGCTCTCTGGAAGAAAAGCCAAAAGAAGGCTCTTGGGGAGATCTTTATTAACTCCTTTTCAACTCATTCACACTGGGAGATGCAGCTAAGACTCTGGCACAGCCTTTAGGCAAAGGCCAGAGGATGCCAGTAGTGTCCCAAGCTTTCTAACCTGCAGGTAAATGGAGACTTTTAATTTCAAGCCTCAGTGCTTCCTGGCCACATCAGGAACAATAATTCCACCCAACAAGCCCCCTAAACCAGACAAAGCCTCTCAGCAGCCTTTCAATATCGGTAAGTAAACACTCCTGACCTTTCTGGTGATTGCTTTCCCTGCCTCTCTGCCTCTCCACCAGAACTGGGGAGGCTGGAAGGAAATGACACAAGACCCAAGAGTTTCCCACTGGGCCAAACTTTTAATTTAACGCCCTGATAATCACTCTCTACAAATAGCAAGGAGTGGGGAAGCGAAGGGGAACAGAAAGTGCCTCATCTGTAAGGTCATTCCTGGGGCCCTCTTGCCTGCTAAGAAGAGATGAGATTGATTGGAGGGAGGGTTTGTTGTAAATGAGATGTCCCCAAGCTTATCTATAAGGAGCTGAGAGCAGTTCCTGTCCTCCTCACCACTCAAATCATCCTTGTACCTTAAAGAAAACCTTCCTAAGGCAGCATCCTGGCCTGGATCAACAACAGTGTGCCCAGAAGGACCAGAGCAGTGATCATCCCCCACTACTCAGCACTGCTGAGGCCACACCTTGTGTAATGGGTTCTGTTTTGGGGACCTCATTACAAGAAGGGTATTGAGGGGCTGGAGTAGGTCCAGAGAAGAGCAACAAAGCTGGGGAAGGGTCTGGAGAAGAGGGCTGGGGAGGAGCAGCTGAGGGAGCTGGGGGTGTGCAGCCTGGACAAAAGGAGGCTTAGGGGAGATATCCTCACTCGCTACAACTTAGAGGATCAGAGGATGTTAGGGGTTGGAAGGGACCTTCAGAGATCAGCGACTCCAACCCCCCCTGCCAGAACAGGACCATCACCTAGTGCAGGTCACAAAGGAATGCATCCAGACAGGTCTTGAAAGGAGGTGGGAGCCAGGGAGAGGTTGGCCCCTTCACCCATGTGACAAGTGGTAGAATGAAGAAAATGGTCTCAAGTTGCACCAGGGGAGGTTTAGGTTGGAGATGAGAAGAAATTTCTTCCCAGCAAGGGTTCTCACAGCCTGCCCAGGAAGGTGGTTAAATCCCTATCCATGGAGGTATTCAAAGAGACAGAGATGTGGTGCTGAGGGCCATGGCTTACCCCCAGCCTTGGTACAGTTAGAGACTGGTTGGACTCAGTGATCTTAAAGGTCTCTTCCAAGCAAAACAATGTCATGATCCTGTAAGATTCAGCAAGTAAGAGCCATTGCCTGAGTTCTGCTGCTGTTTGGCAGTCAAGGGCAAATAAACCAACTTCTTGTCAGCACCACCTGTGTTCCACAGCACCTCCAGGATGCTTTGCTCAGCTCTCTGGATTCTGTCTCCCTCACTTCTCCCCAGATGTGAATCAACTCCGGGATTTCACTTTTACTTTTTTCCTTACTGCTTCCTTCCTTAAAGAGCAAACCTCTTGCTCAGTGAATTCTCCTGTCCTAGTCTGACTGCAGAAGTGTGAGTCAGGAGTCAAACAGTTTCTTCAGTCAGTCAGCTCACATGCTCACTGGCTCCAGCAGTGCTTGAGACCCAGAGAGATGCACTACCACTCACTGTGTAACATCAGAGGGAAAGCAGAGAGGACAGGAACAGAAGATCACAGGAGATGGCCTGGGAGTGGGAAGGTGAATAGCACCTGTGAAATGTGCTGGCTTGGGTTAGCTGAGGTGAGAGCTGTCAGCTGTGCCACAGGCTTCCAACCTAGCCTTAAAAAGCCTCTGCTCCTCTTGTGTTTCAGTTCCCTGAGTGTAAAGAAGGAAGAACCTGACTCTACCCATGCCACGTGATCAGTCATATCATTTAGAGCAGGAGGTGAAAACTAAACCCAACCTGATGGGAAGGCCTGGACAGCAACTGAGATAATCACAGCATGTCAGGGGCTGGAAAGGACCTCCAAAGCTCCTCCAGTCCAACCCCCCTGCAGAGCAGGATCACCCAGAGCACATCACACAGGAACACATCCAGGCAGTTCTTGAATCTCTCCAGAGAGGGAGACTCCACAACCCCCCTGGGCAGCCTGTGCCAGGCTTCTGGCACCCTCACAGGGAAAAAAATCCTCCTCATGTTTCCTTGCAGCTTCCTATGCCTCAGCTTCCACCACTGCCCCTTGTGCTGGCATTGGGCATCCCCCAGCAGAGCCTGGCTGCAGCCTCCTGCCACTCACCTTTACATCTTCATAACCATTGCTGAGGTCACCTCTCAGTCTCTTCTCCAAGCTCCCAGCCCCAGCTCCCTCAGGCTCTCCTCCTAACAGAGCTGTTCCATTCCCTTCAGCATCTCTGTGGCTCTGTGCTGGACTCTCTCAAGCAGTTCTGTGTCCCTCCTGAACTGTGGGGCCCAGAACTGGACACAGTGCTCCAAATGTGGCCTCAGCAGGGCAGAGGTGAGGGGGAACAGAGTTGCTAACCTAAAAGGATCAATAACCCTCCTGGTTCATCAGGAAGCAAAAGGAAGAACAAGTAGAGCTCACACTGTGCCTGAAGCAGGCAGCTGGATTAACTCTAAGAGTCTCCCACTATGTGCTCAGAGAACAACCAAGGAGTTGCAATGGTTTTTGTAACAAAAAGCTTGGGGTTTTCAATCAGTTTTTCCTGAGTTCATGGCTGGAGCATAAAACTAATTGCAGTTTCAGTCACTGTCTGCCACCCACAAGCACCAGCCTGTGCTCACAAGTGAAGGCACCTGGCAGAGCATACAGCTGAGACTGCAAGAAGGGAGCCACTGAAACCTTCCTGCCCTCTTTATTCATACAGTTAACCGCCAGTGAAGCCCCACAGCAGCTCCACTGCTGCTCTGCTTTCACTAACAGTGCATCTCCAAACTGCTCATGCAAGATCAAACCCCAATGTTTCCAGCAAACTGCACCAAGCCATTCCTAAAACGTCTAAGGAAGAGACAGGCATTTTGTCCCTGTTCCATACAGAGGGACAAGAGCTAACTCATGCTCCAAGCCCCAGGCTTGCTGCAGTGAAGCACTTCAGAACTAGATCAGGGACTGACTGAGAGCAGCCCTGCAGAGAAGGACTTGGGGGTCCTGGTGGGGGAGAAGCTGTACAGGAGCGGGCACTGGCAGCCCAGAAGGCCAAGGGCGGCCTGGGCTGCAGCCAAAGCAGTGTGGGTAGAGATGGAGAGAGGGGATCCTGCTCCTCTGCTCTGGGGTGACCTCACCTGCAGGGCTGGGGCCAGCTAAGGTGCCCTCAGCACAAGAGATGTGGACCTGATGGAACAGGTCCAGGGGAAGCCACAAAAGTGATCGGAGGGCTGGAGAACCTCTGCTATGGGAACAGGCTGGGAGAGTTGGGGCTGTTGAGGCTGGAGAAGAGAAGGCTGCAGGCAGAGCTCAGAGCTGCAGTTCGATATCTGAAGAGGGCCTACAGGCAGGCTGGGGAGGGACTGTTCAGAAGAGGCTGTGGGGATAGGCTGAGGGCAGTGGTTTGGAAGTGGAGCAGGGCAGAGTTAGGTTGGAGCTGAGGAGGAAGCTGTGCAGAGTGAGGGTAGGCAGAGGCTGGCACAGGCTGCCCAGGGCTGTGCTTGAGGCCCCATCCCTGGAGCCATTCAAGCTGAGCCTTGCTGTGTCCCTGTGCAGCCTGCTCTAGCTGGAGGTGTCCCTGCTGCCTGCAGGGGGTTTGGGTAAGATGCCCTTGGAGGGTCCCTTCCAACCCAACGCAATCTGTGAATTGCTGCTGCTTGTTTCAGAGGCGTTTTGGGGGCTGCAGCCAGCAGAGGGAAAGGGCTGGGTAAATCTGAGGCAGGCAGAGCAAATCACTGCCACACATAAAAGGCTGACACTGCAAATTAATTACCAGGATGTGGAGCCAGTCCTTCCTGAGCATTATGCACCTGGAGTGACAAAAGCCTCAGCAACACGTTGGCAGCATTTCAGGTGGGTGAACACTGAAGTGCCTATTTTTTGTGACACACCTAATTACTTCTCCAGCATTCAGCAGACATCCTTATGCTGATCCCGTGGGAAGAACCTTTTATTTACATAGAAATAAGCTTGGCTTCAGATTGCTCAGCTGGTTAGGGGGGGAAGAGACAGTAATGTCCTCAATAGCAGTGGCAGCAGCAAAGCTGGGTGTCATCCTGAGCTAACACTGCCATTTCCTCTGAGGAGCAGCTGAGGTTGTTTAGCCTGGAGAAGAGGAGGCTGAGGGGAGACTTCATTGCTCTCTGCAGCTCCCTGAAAGGAGGCTGGAGCCAGGTGGGGGTTGGGCTCTTCTCTCAAGGAAGTAGTGACAGGAAGAGAGAAAACAGCCTCAAGTTGAACCAGAGGAGGTTTAGGTTGGACATCAGGACAAATGTATTACCTGAAAGGGTTGTTAAGCCTGGCACAGGCTGCCCAGGGCAGCAATGGAGTCCCCATCCCTGAAGGGCTCTAAAAGCTGTGTAGATGTGTTGAGGGACACAGTGGTCATGCAGTCTCCTTCTCTGCAGCCTTTCCAGCCCTGTTTGGATGTGTTCCTGTGTGACCTGTACTAGATTCTATGGTCCTGCTCAGCCTGGAGAAGAGAAGGCTTCGAGGAGACCTTAGAGTGGCTTTCCAGTATCTGAAGGGAGCCTACAGGAAGGCTGGGGAGGGACTATTGACAAGGTCTGGGAATGTCAGGACGAGGGGGAATGGGTTTAAGCTGGAAGAGGGGAGATTTAGACTGGATGTTAGGAGGAAGTTCTTTACAGTGAGGGTGGTAAGACACTGGCACAGGTTGCCCAGGGAGGTTGTGGATGCTTCCTCCCTGGAGGTGTTTAAGGCCAGGCTGGATGAGGCCTTGAGCAACCTGCTCTAGTGGGAGGTGTCCCTGCCTATGGCAGGGGGTTGGAGCTGGATGACCCTTGAGGTCCCTTCCAACCTAAACCATTCTATGATTCTAATAGCTCTCCTACCCCCAGTAGAAACATGCAGGGTAAGTGCAAGCTTGTAAACCATTCCACCTGCAGAACAACATCTCTGACTCCATGGGAGTTCTGACCTTCAGCAATTGGAATTAATGTTCTTAATCCTCAGGTCAGCCTTTTCTTTTTTAGTGGAATACCAAGCTGGTAAATGAAATGCCTTGGGAAGGCAGCAGACAGCAAAAGCAAGAGGAGTGACTAACTACTGTGAAATGTCTCCCTTGTTTTAATGAAACCAACAGTTGCAGGTCTTCACCACGCTCCATCAAAAGCAGATCCGATCAGGAACGGAATGATTGGGGACTCACTCACTGCAGATGAATAAACTACATGGAGATTGCTTTCCAGAACAACAGGAAATCAGCAAATCAACAAACTGCCAGTCACACTGAGGTACCACAAAATGCACATTTCCAGCACCCTTTCTGCTGCTGACACATTACAAGATCATTACAAGAGGGATGTGGAGATGCTGGAGAGTGTCCAGAGCAGGGCCAGGAGGATGCTCAGAGGGCTGCAGCAGCTCTGCTGTGAGCACAGACTGAAAGAGTTGGGGCTGTGCAGGCTGGAGCAGAGGAGGCTCCCAGGTGACCTTCTTGTGGCCTTTCAGTATCTGAAGTGGCCTACAAAAAAGCTGGGGAGGGACTTTTTAGGCTGTCAGGGAGTGACAGGACTGGGGGGAATGGAGCAAAGCTGGAGGTGGGGAGAGTCAGGCTGGAGGTGAGGAGGAAGTTGTTGAGCATGAGAGTGGTGAGAGGCTGGAATGGGTTGCCCAGGGAGGTGGTTGAGGCCCCATGGCTGGAGGTGTTTAAGGCCAGGCTGGCTGAGGCTGTGTGCAGCCTGCTCTAGGGCAGGGTGTCCCTGGGCATGGCAGTGGGGTTGGAACTGGCTGATCCTTGTGGTCCCTTCCAACCCTGACTGATTCCCTGGTTCCCTGTCCCCTGGCTGTCCCTCTATCCTAAGGAATCCAGCCTGATGCCACAAGCAATTGAAGACAATGAAAAGCCTCCCTTAGTGAAAGGAGTGATGAGAGAGATTGGTTAGTTATTCCCAATTAGTCCTGAGCATGAATCCTGTCACCTTGGCAGGCAGAGAACCACCTTTTGCTTTGCTAGCTGCAAGGATAGGGTAGGGTGTCCCTGGGCACGGCAGGGAGTTGGATCTGGCTGATCCTTGTGGTCCTTTCCAACCCTGACTGATTCTGTGATTCTACATGCCAGGATAGAGCCACATTTCCCACTGGCAGTCACACAGTTTGGATGGGAGAGGACAGAGGGATCTTTGCCCAGATGTCAGAGGTGGCAGGACCTCAGGGAGTGAGGTGCTGCAGGGCTGCAGTATTTCCATGCAGAACAGATCCATAGATGCTGCTCTCTCACATGAAATAGCCTTTACCCCACACTCTGCTGAAAGGCAGCCAAGCTGGAAAGGAGAAAACAGAAACCTAAATAGAATTAGAATTCAATAGAATGATTTAGATTGGAAGGGGCCTCAAAGCTCATCCAGTTCCACCTCCCAGCCCACACCTCTCACTAAAACAGGCTGCTCAAGGCCTCACCCAGCCTGGCCCTGAACACCTCCAGGGCGTTCTACATCCTGGAGAAGAGCTCACCTCAAATTGCAGCTACCTGAGGAGCCTTCCTACATCCCAGGGCATGCCATGTGCACATCCCTGCTGCAAGCTGGGCAGCTGGGGACAGCACCAGCATCTCTGCTGATCAGAGACTGACCATGCCAGTTTCTTTTGGCATTGCATCATCCTGTGAATGGTGGCACACAGCCTGGGCAGCCAGATACCAGTGGCCATCCACTGCCCATCAATAGTCAGTGGAGTTAGGAGAGACCACAGAGTCTCTGTTCCTGAACTACCTGGGGTCCAAGATGAAGGGAAAGGCCTGCAGGGACAGGACATGGACCTGATAGAGCAGGTCCAGAGGAGGCCACAACAATGATCAGGGCGTTGGAGCAGCTCTGCTAGAAGGACAGGCTGAGGGAGCTGGGAGTTCAGTCTGCAGAGGAGGAAGCTACAGGGGGACCTAATAGCAGCCTTCCAGTACCTGAAGGGGGCTACAAGAAGGCTGCAGAGGGACTGTTCCCAAAGGCCTGCAGGGACAGGATGAGGCCAATGGCTGCAAACCAGAGCAGAGCAGATTGAGATTGGATGTGAGGAACAAGTTCTGCAGCAGGAGGCTGCTGCAACATGCAACAGGTTGCCCAGGGAGGTGGTTGAGGCCCCATGCCTGGAGATACTCAAAGTGAGGCTGGAGAGGGCTGTGGGCAACCTGCTCTAGTGGAGGATGTCCCTGCTGAGTGCAGGATGTTGGACTGGATGAGCTTTGGAGGTCCCTTCCAACCCAGACCATTCTGTGATTCTATGACTTCTGGAGATCTTTGAGTCCAACCCTCCTGCCAGAGCAGGACCAAAAGGCTGAGAGCCCTGGAGCTGAGAGTCTGGAGAGGAGAAGGCTGAGAGGAGATCTGATCAATGTCTATCAGTATCTGAGGGCTGGAGGTCAGGAAGGAAGGCACAGGGAGAGAGCCTCTGCTCACTTGTGCCCTGGCATAGGACAAGGGACAATGGATGGAAACTGCAGCACAGGAAGTTGCACCTCAACACGAGGAAGAACTTCTTGACTGTAAGGGCCCCAGAGCCCTGGCACAGGCTGCCCAGAGAGGTTGTGAAGTCTCCTTCTCTGGAGCCTTTCAAGACCCATCTGAATGCAAAAGCCTGGCAGGCAGGAGCCTGCTTTACCTGACAGGACTAACACCCTTGGCTAACCTAAATAGAGCAACGAGGCTAAAAAGCAGCCTAACTGCTGTCTTCAGATAGCTTCTTGGAGAGGCAATTCTCAACAGCAGACAGCACTTTAAGCTACCAGCAAAAGACATAATGGGATTTAATAGATGGAAGTTCAAGCTAGACAAACACAAGAGAGAAACAAGACATCATTTTAACTGTGAGGAAGGGAGGAAGGGGGAGAAAAATCATCCTTGGAAGAAATTGCTGAGAAATGAGGTGCAGTCAAAAATGCCTTTGAGTCAAGGCTCAGGAATTCTGCAGAGCTGTAAGTCAGATGTAATTAGCTGGGTGCCAAGAATACTGATTGAAGTGCTATGGGCCACAGATGACCTCAATCATTTCCTCTCCTCTCAAAATGTATCATTCTTCCCAGAAGGTTAGAAGCTTTTTCCAAGCGTTGGGAGTTTGTTATTCATGCTACCTTATGTCACCTGTCCCCTGCACCTCCAGCTTGTCTCCACAGCTAGCCTGAAAGTGAAGCTGGCAGCAAACCTGCCTGTTTGGCACACTGCATCCTGGAGACTCAGGCACTGGTGAGTTTGGGCCACAAATTCTCTTAGATCTTAGCTGAGCTTCCCATCTGCCAACTCCACATCTTCTTGCCTATGTCAACGCTCACAAGTGCTGGTTCCAGCTGACTGTGACAGAGCAGGGGTCCTGTGGGCAATGTGTCTGTCATCCATGCTGCCAGGGCCAGCTGCTCTACACTCCCCATCCACACACAGCCTCACCTGCTCTGCAGCACTTCAGTGTCCATCTCAGCTGCTTCTTTTACCTGGCTTCACTGGTGCAGTGCAGGGGCTGCCCAGAGGCCCCCCAGTGCTGGGCTGCATGGCTGAGCTCAAGCCTAAGCACTCCCAGGGGAGCAGCTCTAAGCTGCAGTGACTTCTCCACCTCTACAGAGGCAAAACCATTTTATTCCCTCTGGCACCAAGTCAGGGCTCCCAGAGAAACACCAGGAGGTGCCCTCAATGCAACATGCAGCAATCAACACTACAGGACTCACTTCTCAGGCCAGACATGTCAAGTCCTTCTGCTTCCTTCAATTTCATCAGTAGTAACACTGCTTCCAGCCCTTGCCTGTCCACCATCCCTTACTGCCTTCTGCCCCTTTCTTGTCCACCATCCCTTACTGTCTTCTGTCCCTTGCTGTCCACTGTCCCTTGCTGTCTTCTGTCCCTTCCTGTCCACCATCCCTTACTGTCTTCTGTCCCTTCCTGTCCACCGTCCCTTACCGTCCACCATCCCTTACTGTGTTCTGTCCCTTGCTTGTCCACTATCCCTTGCTGTCCACCATCCTTTACTGTCTTCTGTCCCTGGCTGTCCACCATCCTTGTCTTCTGTCCCTTGCCTGTCCACCATCCCTTACTGCCTTCTGTCCCTTGCTGCCCTCCATCCCTCACCTGTCCTCTACATTAGACCTGTCATAGAATCAAGCAGGTTGGAAGAGAGCTCCAAGCTCACCCAGTCCAACCTAGCACCCAGCCCTGTCCAGTGAACCAGACCATGGCAGTAAGTGCCCATCCAGTCTGCACCCTTTCTGGGAGGAGATCTAGCTAAATAGATTTGTCTGCTCTTACCTCCCTGGACCTGGGGGTAAAGCAGTACAGGAGTAAATCAGCAGGACACCAACAGCTCTTCTGGTTCTTGTGGTCAGATTTAGAACCACTGCCAAGCTGCATTCAATATTCTGACTTTAGGACAGGCAATTTCTTGTTATCTTTCACAAATCTAATTAACTAAATGAATGTGTTCCCAGCAGCTGCAAACTCCCTCACATGTGCTTCTGAGCTAAGGGATTCTCTTCCTTTGGGAAACTGCAAATCCACATCAGGCATCCTCCCCTACAAAGTGGGTGCCAAAAGGGACAGCTTAAAGCTGCAAAGAGCACTTGGGGTTATAAAAACATAACTTCAGATATAACCCTGGGAAGAAATGCAGTGGGGCTGAGAGGCTCAGGCATCCTTTTTGTCCATCAGCAGGCAAACAGCTGGAGCAGTCTAGGAATGAGGACACCAGACTGGGAAGTAGGATTTGAAACCATCACTCCAAACAATGGAAAACTGAGGTGCCCAATATCTTTGTCACTGATCTGGATGAGGGGATCCAGGCACCCTCAGTCAGGTTGCTAATGACACCAAGCTGGGAGGGAGGTTTGGTCTGCTGGAGGGTCCAGAGGCTTTGCAGAGGGTCCTGGACAGACTAAGGATGGGCTGAGATTCAACAAGGCAAAGTGCTGGGTCCTGCACCTGGGACACAACCACCCCAGGAATTCTCCAGGCTTAGAATCATAGAATCAAGCAGGGTTGGAAGGGACCACAAGGATCAGCCAGTTCCAACCCCCTGCCATGGGCAAGGACACCTCACACTAGATCAGGCTGTCCAGAACTTCATCCAGCCTGGCCTGAAACATCTCCAGGGATGAGGCTTCCACCACCTCCCTGTACAACCCCTTCCAAGGTCTCACCACTCTCATGGGGAAGAACTTCTTCCTAACATCCAGTCTGAATCTCCCCATTTTCAGCTTTGTTCCATTCCCTCCAGTCCTATCCCTACCTGACAGCCTAAAAAGTCCCTCCCCAGCTTTGTTGTAGCCCCCTTAAGATAGTGAAAGGCCACAAGAAGGTACCTGGGAGCCTTCTCCTCTCCAGAGTGAACAGCCCCAGTGCCAAGAAAGGTGGCTGGAAACTGCCTGATGGGAAAGTATCTGGGGGCTCTGGTTGGCAGCAGCCTAGGATGAGCCAGGGTATGCCACGGTAGCCAAGAAGGCCACCAGCATCCTGGCCTGGGTCAGCAATGGTGTGGCCAGCAGGACCAGGGCGGGGATTGTGCCTCTGTACTGGGCACTGATGAGGCCACACTTTGAGTGCTGAGTTCAGTTTTGGGTCTCTCTCTCCCAGAAGGACACTGAGGGGCTGGAGCAGGTCCAGAGAAGGGCAACAAAGCTGAGGAAGGGTCTGGAGAAGAGGGCTGGGGAGGAGCAGCTGAGGGAGCTGGGGGTGTGCAGTGTGGAGAAGAGGAGGCTGAGGGCAGAGCTCATTGCTCTCTGCAGCTCCCTGAGAGGAGGCTGGAGCCAGGTGTGGGGGGGGTTGGGCTCTTCCACCAAGGAACAAGGATAGGATGAGAGAAATAGGCCTCAAGATACCCCAGGGGATGTTTAGGCTGGATAGGAGAAGAAACTTCTTGCCTGAAAGGATTCTCAAAGCCTGTCCCAGGCTGCCCAGGCAGGTGGTTGAATCTCCATCCCTAGAGGCATTTCAAAGAGGCAGAGCTGCGGTGCTGTGGGCCAGGGTTTAGCAGCAGCCTTGGCAGAGTTAGAGAACAGCTGGACTGGATGATCTTAGACATCTGGGATTCCAAAACATAGACCAAGCAGCACTCACAGCCCTGAGAGACAGATGTCCTTCTGCAGCAGAGTGCCACCCATCCTGCCACACACCCGGGGCAGGAAGCTGCTGCAGCAGCAGGAGACAAATGACAATTTGCTTTAAGACACAGAGAGCAATTCCTACAGAACCACCTCGGGTTTCACCTGATCCATAATTTACAGAGAAGGGGATAAAACAAAAAAAAAAAAAAAGAGCCACCCCTGAAATTACTTTGGCCTGGTAGTTTTTTAACTGTCAGAGACAATTTCCTTGAGATCTAATTCCTGATTTGCAGGCTTCATTAAGTTTTTGCAAGCAATTTTCAACTTAAATCACCTTGGCAAATCCATCATTTATTGATAGAAACATTAGGGCTCTAATGGAGTGTGACTGGTGATGAAACAAGAGAGGAAGGGAGCAGGGAAGGGGGGAAATGTGCTCCTTTCTGCCACAAAAGACCATTTTGTCAGGGGGAAAAACATCAGACAGGTAGAATAAACACACCATCATTCCTCCCCCCCCAATCTTCCACATAAAAAAGGATTTTAGAAGCTGTTAACAGCAAATTTGCTGATGCCACCAAGCTGGGAGTCTTGGCTGATACAGCTGCAGGCTGTGTGGCCATCCAGAGAGACCTGGACAGACAGAGCTGGGCACAGAGGAACCAGATGAAGTTCAACAAGGATAAGTGCAGAGTCCTGCAGCTGGGGAGGAACAATAAACTGCACCAGTACAGGCTGGGAGGTGACTGCTGGAGAGCAGCCCTGTGGAGAGGGACCTGGGGGTCCTGGTGGATAACATCCATGGCACAGCAATGTGCCCTTGTGGTCAAGGCCAATGGGATCCTGGGCTGTATTAGGAGGAGTGTGTCCAGCAGATCAAGGGAGGTTCTCCTCCCCCTCTACTCTGCCCTGCTGAGACCTCATCTTGAATACTGTGTTCAGTTTTGGGCTCCTCAGTTGAAGAGGGACAGGGATCTGCTAGAGAGGGTCCAGCAGAGGGCTATGAGGATGATGAGGGGACTGGAGCACTGCCTGATGAGAAGAGGCTGAGGGACCTGGACCTGAGAGTCTGGAGAAGGGAAGACTTAGAGGGGATTGGATAAATGTTTACAAGTATCTGAGGGCTGCCAGGAGAGGGGGAACAGGCTCTGCTCCCTGGGACAGGACAAGAAGCAATGGGTGTAAGTTGCAGCAAAAGAGGTTCCATCTCAACACAAGGGGGAACTTCTTTACTGTAAGGGTCCCAGAGCACTGGCAC
The DNA here is from genome assembly GCA_013400475.1 of Tricholaema leucomelas. Taxonomy (NCBI): domain Eukaryota; kingdom Metazoa; phylum Chordata; class Aves; order Piciformes; family Lybiidae; genus Tricholaema lacrymosa; species Tricholaema leucomelas. The sequence continues at coordinate 154,045 of WAAF01003893.1, read as the reverse complement.
AGGCTGCCCAGAGAGGTTGTGGAGTCTCCTTCTCTGGAGCCTTTCAAGGCCTGTCTGGATGTGTTCCTCTGTGGTCTGTGTTAGATAGGATTGTCCTGCTCTGGCAGGGGGGTTGGACTGGATGATCTCTTTGTGTCCTTTCCAACTCCTAACATCCTGTGAGCCTGGGATCATTATCTTCTCAAACTTGGGTAAGATGATAGAAGCTAAACTGAAGAACAAGGCTAAGTAACAACTTTTCTGTTTTCTTACTGACAGAGGTGTCCCTGCTCATGGCAGTGGAGGTTTGGAACTGGCTGATCCCTGTGGTCTCTTCCACCCCTGACATGGTTGATTTTTAAGGTCACTTCCAACCCAAACCATTCAGTGAGGATGGAGCGCAGCAAAATTCCAGCCTCTGAAAGAGGAGAGATAGCAACTAAATCATGGCAAAGCCAGGGGAACCCAGCTGAGAAACCCAGCTACTCCTTAGCAGGTGAACCCCTCACCATGTGAAATCCTGGCCTCCTGGTTGAGCACATGTTGAAAACCAAGGAAGGTGATTCACTGAGTCACAGACTGTCCCTGCCGTGGGCAAGGACACCTTTCACTAGCCCAGGTTGCTCAAGGCCTCATCCAGCCTGGCCTTGAACACCTCCAGGGAGGTGGCATCCACAGGCTCCTCTGGAATATCTTCCAGACTCTCACCACCCTCACACTCAACAACTTCTGCCTCAGCTCCAAACCCCTTGGCCTGGCTCCAGACAGCCTCAGCAGAAGTCTCTCTGCAGCCTTCCTGCAGGATCCCTTCAGGCACTGGCAGCAGCTCTCAGCTGCCCCTGGAGCCTTCTCCTCTGCAGGCTGCACACCCCCAGCTCCCTCAGCCTGTGCTCACAGCAGAGCTGCTCCAGCCCTGGGAGCATCTTTGTGGCCTGCTCTGGCCTCACTCCAGCAGCTCTGTGTCCTCCTCCTGCTGAGGACAGCAGAGCTGCAGGCAGGATTGGAGGGGAGGCCTCACAAGAGCAGAGTAAAGGGGAAGAATCTCCTCTCCTACCCTGCTGTTTTGATTCACACTCGAGCACAGTTACTCCCAAGTTTACCAGGCAGGGAGATTTCAACCAAACAACAGTCAAATGCAGTTCTCAGAGGCCTGTTTGTATACAGAGAATCTCAGAATCTCAGCATGGTGGAGGTTGGAAGGCATCTCTGGAGACCATCTGGTCCAACTCCCCTGCTTTAGCAGGGCACCCACAGCAGCTTGTCCAAGTGGTGTTGGAAGGTCTCTAGAGAAGGAGACTCCACAATCTCTCTGGGCAGCCTGCTCCAGGGCTCTGAAGCCTTTTTATCTCTTGGTCATAGAATCAAGCAGGTTGGAAGAGCTCTCCAAGATCATCCAGTCCAACCTAGCACCCAGCCCTATCCAGTCATCTAGACCATGACACTCATCCTAACAGAGAAGAAGTCTCTGTGCTTTGTAACCATTTCCTTTCAGTACAACCTGTCAGACAGTCATAGACTGAGACTGGAACATCACTCTCATGAAGAAAGACTGAGAGACTAGAGGCTGTTTAGCCTGGAGGAGAGAAGGCTGAGAGGGGATCTGAGGCATAGGAAGTTTCATTTAAACATGAGGAGGATTTTTTTTCCCTGTGAGGGTGCCAGAAGCCTGGAACAGGCTGCTCAGGGGGGTTGTGGAGTCTCCCTCTCTGGAGAGATTCAAACCCTTCCTGGATCTGTTCCTCTGTGATGCAGTATAGGTGATCCTGCCCTGGCAGGGGGGTTGGACTGGAAGAGCTTTGGAGGTCCTTCTGTGGTTCTGTCAAAAGGACTCACAACTCCCCACAGTGCCAGCTGCAGGCAGCAGCAAGGCAAATTAGAAGTGTTTGGTACAACTTTAAAAGAGAGGATGAAGGAACTGCTCTGCCTGCTCCTTGGCTTCCTTGAGGTTGTTTCCAAGTCGACTCAGAGAGAATTCAAGGGCTGGGCTGCTTGCTAAGGCAGATTCTACCTCTTTTGGAACAAGTGCCCTCATCAGTTGGAGCTGTGTGTGGCTATTGCTGTGCCTCTCTCATTTATTTTTTATAGCTACATAATGAATAAGAATATAGGAGGATAAGAAGATTCAAGGGGCTGAATGCAATGCATTTTAAATAAAGCTGCTCCTTCTTTTTGTTTCTGAGATCTCAAATGCAAAGCAAGCACACCTCTGGAATGCTTGTGGCTAAACAGACCACTGGGAGCTTCATGGGTGTGCTGAGGAAACATCTGCATGCACCTGTTTGGGTCAGCAAGGGAGGAATTGTGCACATGCAGCTTTACACCCAGCTTCTCCTCTGTAATATGCCTGCCTGCTAAAGAAAGAATCAGAGAACAATTTGATTTGGAAGAGACTTTAAAGATCAACTCATTCCAACCCCTTGCCAACCTGCCTCTGAACACTGCCTGGCTAGGAGCATCCACAGCTACTCTGGGCAAACTGTTCCAGTGCCTCACCACCCTCATGGGGAAGAATTTCATCCTAATGTCCAACCTAAATCTTGCTTCTTCCAGTTCAAAGCCATAATTGTCACCCCCAGTCCTTGTCAAAAGTCCCTCCCCAGCTCTCCTGGAGCCCCTTTAGGTACTGCAAGGCTGCTCTAAGGTCTCACTGGAGCCTTCTCTTCTGCAGGCTGAGCAACCCCAGCTCTCTAAGCCTGTGCTCCTGCCCTCTGATCACCTTCATGGCATCCTCCTGCCCACTCCAACAGCTCCATGCCCTTGTGCTGGGGGCCTCCAGCACTGGAGGTGTGCAGCTCAGCAGAGCAGATGAACAGAACCTCCTCCTCCCTTGACCTGCTGGACAAACGCAAGATTCAACAGGAAGAACTGGTGAGGCTCCGAGTCTGAGCTCTTGCTTTTGCTAATCATTTTCAGGCAGTATTTAGGCAGGAACTGAGGGTCATAAATTTCTGCCACTCACATTGCAGCTCTGTTTTAATAAATGCCATTATAAACTTTTCAGGCTGGCAATAAAAGAAGCTATTAATGTGTTTGCTCCCCGTTAATCAATTCAGCGCAGGGCTCGGGATGTTAACACTGCTTTACATTACTGCCTTCATCATTCCTCATTCTCACACTATATAAAATAAACAAAGGGCTTTGGGGGTTCCTTTTTTGAGCTTCATTTATTTTTTTTTATCTCAAAGAGGAAGCCATGCAAGATTTGTGGCTTCAGACTCAGAGCTGCCGATAAGCTTCTCCTTCCTTCGGCTCCCCACACCAAATATATAAAGAGACTTTAACAAAATTAATTGCAGCATTCAGTCTTCCTGAATTTCCATGCTCCTCTAATTCATTTCCTTGCAGATAGCAAAGCAAAAGGTGGTTCTCTGCCTGCCAAGGGGACAGGATTCATGCTCAGGACTAATGGGGAATAACTAACCAATCTCTCTCATCACTCCTTTCACTAAGGGAGGCTTTTCATTGTCTTCGATTGCTTGTGGCATCAGGCTGGATTCCTTAGGATAGAGGGACAGCCAGGGGACAGAGAATCAGGGAATCAGTCAGGGTTGGAAGGGACCACAAGGAGCAGCCAGTTCCAACCCCCCTGCCATGGCCAGGGACACCCTACCCTAGAGCAGGCTGCACACAGCCTCAGCCAGCCTGGCCTTAAACACCTCCAGCCATGGGGCCTCAACCACCTCCCTGGGCAACCCATTCCAGCCTCTCACCGCTCTCATGCTCAACAACTTCCTCCTCACCTCCAGTCTGAATCTCCCTACCTCCAGCTTTGCTCCATTCCCCCCAGACCTGTCACTCCTTGACAGCCTAAAAAGTCCCTCCCCAGCTTTTTTGTAGCCCCCTTCAGATACTGAAAGGCCACAAGAAGGTCACCTGGGAGCCTCCTCTGCTCCAGCCTGCACAGCCCCAACTCTTTCAGTCTGTGCTCACAGCAGAGCTGCTGCAGCCCTCTGAGCATCCTCCTGGCCCTGCTCTGGACACTCTCCAGCATCTCCACATCCCTCTTGTCCCAGGGGCTCCAGAACTGGATGCAGTACTCCAGGTGGGGTTGATCCTCTTAATTGATACTACTTAAATTGTGGATTCATGATGTTAAGCTGGATGAGGCAAATGGTCTTTGAGGGGGAAGAGAATCACTGTGTGCCTGAAGAAACACGCCTCAAGTACTGTGTTTCAAACCCTGCTCAGCTCTCTCAGCCCCCAAAAGTGCCACTTTTCACAGACCTCTGTACAGAACAGGACTCCTGAACTCTTCACTGCTGAATTAATCTCCTCTAGAAAGGTTCAGATGGGAAAAAAATAATCTTCAGAAGAAGTGATATTGTTGAATTTAAAATGCTCTTAAGCCCCAGCAGATTAATGAGATGTATCAACTCTAAACATAAAAGCTGGGCAACAGATAAGGACTTGCTGAGTGACCCTCGCAGGCTGCAGCTGCCTGGCAACCTGCTGAGACCAGAAATAAACAGAGGGGCTGGCAGAAAGTGATTTAAAATATCCTGTTGCTCATTTGCATTGAAATGGTCACTGGAATTGAAACTGTCAGGGAGTGACAGGGTGAGAGGTAAGGGCTTCAAAATGAACAAGCTGGATTTAGATTGGACATCAGGGGAAATTCTTCCCTGTGAGGGTGGTGAGATTGACAGAGATGGAACTGTTCAGCTTTGGAAGGAAGGGACTTGGGGGTGCTGGGAGAGAGGAGCTGAAGAGGAGGCAGCAGTGTGCCCAGGTGGGCAGCAGAGCCAATGGCATCCTGGGCTGGCTCAGGAGCAGTGTGGGCAGCAGGACAAGGGAGGTTCTTCTGCCCCTGTGCTCAGCACTGCTCAGGCCAGCCCTGGAGTGCTGTGTCCAGGTCTGGGCTCCTCCATTGCAGAGAGATGTTGAGGTGCTGGAAGGTGTTGAGAGAAGGGCAGCAAGGCTGGGGAGGGGCCTGGAGCACAGCCCTGTGAGGAGAGGCTGAGGGAGCTGGGGGTGTGCAGCCTGCAGCAGAGGAGGCTCAGGGCAGAGCTCATTGCTGTCTGCAGCTCCCTGCAGGGAGGCTGTAGCCAGCTGGGGTTGGGCTCTGCTGCCAGGCAGCCAGCAACAGAAGAAGGGGACACAGCCTCAAGCTGTGCCAGGGCAGGTCTAGGCTGGATGTGAGGAGGAAGTTGTTGGCAGAGAGAGTGATTGGCATTGGAATGGGCTGCCCAGGGAGGTGGTGGAGTGGCTGTGCCTGGAGGTGTTGAAGCCGAGCCTGGCTGGGGCACTTAGTGCCATGATCTGGGTGCTTGGCCAGGGCTGGGTGATTCTTTATTTGTATGGAGAAAGGCTCTTCAGAGGGGATCTTACCAGGGTGTATAAATAACTGATGGGGAGAAATGGAGGAGAGGGATCCAAACTCTACCCGGTAGTGCCCACTGAGATCACAAGAGGCAGCTGACACAGATGAAAAAGCAGGACACTCAGAAAAACTGCTTCCCCCCAGACCTCTCTGTAAGGGTGCTCAAACACTGCAACAGTTTTTCCAGAGAGATCCTGGAGTTTCTGTCCATGGAGATATTCCACCCCCAGCTAGACACGTGCCCTGAGCAGCCTGGCAGAGTTGTTCCTGCCTGAAGAGAGGGTTGGACTACTTGATCTCAACAGACCACTTTTAGTCTAAAGAATTTGGTGAGTCTACACCATAGCAGGGGTACAGGACAGCCACTGAGAGCTTGCTAAGTGCTGTTCCTAGAGCAGATATCAGGAAACAAATATCCAGAGGATTCTAGATTCCACTGATTGCCTTTCTCTTGGAAATGTGAGGGTTTCCTGCAGCCAGAGCTGCAGCAGCACCCCACACAAGACCAAGGCACTATGGTAGAGAACAAAACTCCTTGATCCTTGCAGCTGCCATGCAGTAGAATCTCCTAGAGCACTGTAAAACACCACCTCACACACTCACCTCAGTGTCACTTGGGTCACCACATGGGGAAGAGGAGAGGAGATTTAAAGATCCTGAAATGAAGGATGACAGCTTGGCTCCATGGAAGACAACACTCAGCTCCCACTGGCTTCACCAGGGCCAGGATTCTACCACACAGGAAGGGTATTCATAGAATCAGTCAGGGTTGGAAGGGACCACAAGGATCAGCCAGTTCCAACCCCCTTGCCATGGCCAGGGACACCCTACCCTAGAGCAGGCTGCCCACAGCCTCAGCCAGCCTGGCCTTAAACACCTCCAGCCATGGGGCCTCAACCACCTCCCTGGGCAACCCATTCCAGCCTCTCACCACTCTCATGCTCAACAACTTCTTCACATCCAGCCTGAACCTACCCATCTCCAGCTTTGCCCCATTCCTCCCAATCCTGTCACTCCCTGACAGCCTAAGAAGTCCCTCCTCAGCTTTTTTGTAGGCCCCTTTCAGATACTGGTAGGACACCTGAGTGTGCATGGAACTTCCTATGCCTCAGCTTCCACCACTGCCCCTTGTGCTGGCATTGGGCATCCCCCAGCAGAGCCTGGCTCCAGCCTCCTGGCACTCACCTTTACATCTTCATAACCATTGCTGAGGTCACCTCTCAGTCTCTTCTCCAAGCTCCCAGCCCCAGCTCCCTCAGGCTCTCCTCCTAACAGAGCTGTTCCATTCCCTTCAGCATCTTTGTGGCTCTGTGCTGGCCTCTCTCAAGCAGTTCTGTGTCCCTCTTGAACTGTGGGGCCCAGAACTGGACACAATACTGCAGATGCAGCCTCAGCAGGGCAGAGGTGAGGGGGAACAGAGTTGCTAGCCTAAAAGGATCAATAACCCTCCTGGCCCAGAACTGGACACAGTACTCCAGATGCAGAGTGAAAGCAGTCCTGATTCTCCTCACAGCACTTAAATATCTCTTCAACAGTTGTGACTCATTCAAGCCTGATTTCAACTCCTTTGCTCCTGCACATTCAAAAGGAAAAACCAAACATCTTCTGCCATCCCTCTCAGAGGCATCTGGGTTTGACTCAAACCCTTCTCCTCTTGACTGCTTCATGACTTTCCACTTTCACTGTTCTCTAAAGTGAGACATTTTTTTCAGTTGTTTTCTTAAACATCTCCAAATGAGTCCTTGCTTCATTTATATACTTCACCCACTCTTAACAGCTGGCACTTCAATGTGCCCTTCAAGGCAGCCTCAGGAAAGGTCTCCTAAATGCTGAGGTGAGGCCTCTGCCCCTACCAGAGCCAACAGCAGCCCTGCTGAAGGTGATGCACTCCTATTGTTCTGCCCTCCTGTGGGTCAGATTGGCAACCTGCAGATGGCAAAGCAACAACACCCTTGGCATAGGGCAGTGAAGTGCAAAACAGAGCAAGCAAGAAAATCAAAACACCTATTGGACAATAAATCAATAATCCAGCGTGGAAAAAGCTCATTAACAAAGCTATCAAAGTCAATTAGTAGCAGGAAGGGGAGTGTGAGGAGATGAATGGGCTTCAACAAAACCAATGTGGACCTACACAAGAGATCTCTGCCTCTAAGATGCCTCCCCTGCAATTTCAAGGTCTAGAAGAGTGTCCACAAGGTAACTGCAGCAGGCTGATGGGCACCAACTCTCCCAGCCTGGGAGGCTCTCCAGCCCTCTGATCATCCTCATCTGATCATTCTCTGGCCAGCCTGATCTAGGCTAAGGTGACCCTGCCCACGGCAGGGGGTTTGCAGCTGGCTGATCCTTGTGGTGCCTTCCAACCCTGACTGATTCTGTGATTCTATGATCCCCATGGCCTCCTCTGGACTCCCTCCAACACTTCCATGTCCTGCTTGTACCGGGGACACCAGCACAGCTCTAGAAGAGGGTCCAGTAGCAGGAAGGGGAGTGTGAGCAGATGAATGGGGTTCAACAAAACCAAACTGAACCACACAAGAGGTCTCTGCCCTCAAGGATGCCTCAAGGTCTTCCAGACACAAAAGAACTGCAGCAAGCCAAAGTGAAGTAAGGTTGTGACTCAATTAGAACAATCTTTGTAGGTGCCCCATTAACCCCCACCATGCTGGGACGATTTCTGGCCTTACAGTCAACAGACAACCCAGAAGAAGTAATGGTTTAGAGTTGCTGATGAAGAAATCTGTCCCCCCCCATCTCAGCCAGGAGTCATTCTGTGTGTGCACTGCAGAGCTAAATAAAAGGAAGGAGAGGAAAGAACTCTTTTAAACAGAAAAGCAACAAAATTGGGGAAGGGTCTGGAGAAGAGGGCTGGGGAGGAGCAGCTGAGGGAGCTGGGGGTGGGCAGTGTGGAGAAGAGGAGGCTGAGGGCAGAGCTCATTGCTCTCTGCAGCTCCCTGAGAGGAGGTTGCAGTGAGCTAGAGTTGGTCTCTTCTGCCTAGTCTCAGGTGATAGAAGGAGAAGAAATGTCCTGAAACTGTGCCAGGGGAGGGTTAGGTTGGAGATGAGGAAAAATATCTTTGCTGCAAGAGTGGTCAGGGCTTGGCACAGGCTGCCCAGGGAGGTGGTGGTGTCCCCATGGCTGGAGGTGTTGCAGCAAGGTGTGCCCATGGCACCTCCAGCCATGGTTTAGTGGCCATGGTGGGGTTGGGTTGATGGCTGAACAAAACCCTAACCGAAACAGTTCTGTGGCTTCTGTGATTCTAACTTCAGCTCCAAATGACACCTAATAAAGTGGTCTGCTCTCTACATCATCCCTCAAGTGCAGCTGACAAATGGCATCTGCAAGAGAAGGACTGGATGCTGCTGGCCTCCTTACAGCCTGATAACACAAAATTCATCTCCCCTTCTCTTTCTGGCTACGTAAGAAAACATTAAAACACTTAGTTTACTGTCATTAGCTAATGTTGTCTGCAACAGCTTCTGACACATCAAAAATGCTCACAGAATGAATAAAAAATGTGCTGTCTGTTTCAATACACTCAGGCAGGCCTCTGCAGTTGATGCTGTCTGTATTTAAATGTCTGAAGCTGCCTTAATTATTGATTTTACTGCCTTTATAAAAATGGGTTCTTTGCTCTTTCTGCTGTTTCCCCTCTTCTCAAACAAAACTGCATACATCACACACCAGCAGTTACAACAGAGGCAAACCCAGGGGTTAGCCACCAGCTGGAGCCAGTGGTGATGAGGAGCATGAAAACTACTGCCAAACACTGAATCCCACAATCCAAGCATGATGAGAGGCAGAAGGGACCTCTGGAGATCATCCAGTCTTATCTCCCTGCTCAAGCAGGGCACCCACAGCAGCCTGCCCAGCAGCACAGTGCCCAGGGGGGGTTGGAAGCTCTCCACACAAGCAGACTCCACAACCTCTCTGGGCAGCCTGCTCCAGGCCTCCACAGCCTCACACCAAACAACTTTCTCCTCCTGCTCAGATTTGTATGATTCTATTCTGTGATTGTAGATGGAACCTCCTGGGTTCCAGTCTGTGCCCAGTGCCCCTTGTGCTGTCCCTGGGCACCACAGACAAGAGTCTGGTCCCAGCCTCTTGCCCCACACAGCTCCTTTAGCTCTTGCTGAGCATTGATCAGACCTCCTCTGGGGCTGCTCTTCTGCAGTCTCTCAGCCTTTGCTCCTCACAGAGCTGCTCCAGGCCTCTCGGCAGCTTTGCAGCTTCAACTGGACTCTCTCCAGCAGTTCTGTGTCCCTCTTGAACCAGGGAGCCCAGAACTGGACACAGTGCTGCAGATGTGGCCTCAGCAGGGCAGAGCAGAGGGGCAGGAGAACCTCACGACCTACTAACCTCAGCCCTTCTAATCCAGCCCAGAATGGCATTGCCCCTCCTGGCCCCCAGAGCACTTTGCTGGCTCATGGTCACCCTCCCACCCACCAGGACCCCCAGGGCCTTTTCCCCTCCACTGCCTTCCAGCAGCTCAGTCCCCAACCTGTCCTGCTCCCTGGGGTTGCTCTTTCCCAGGTGCCAGACTCTCCCCTTGCCCTTGCTGAATTCCATTCCATTTCTCCCTGCCCAGCCCTCCAGCCTTTACTTCTTTATAAACATGAAGGAAGTCACCTCTCAGTCCCCAAGCTGCAGAGCCCCAGCAAACTCAGGCTCTCCTCTCTAAGATGTTCCATTCCACACCTCCAGCCCTCTTCACTCCCAAACTCCACCGAGGCAGGAAGATAGGGCAGCACCAAGTGCTGCCAGGCTCCTGCATTATCTCATCTCTACAAAGAGGATTTGTGTTAAGACACAGAGCTTCATTTAGGGAAGTTTGATTTTCCTTCCCCCACACCCATTCCCCTGCCACCACTTTATCCAAAGAATCAATTAGCCCTCAATCAATCACTGATCAAGAGTTCCCAGTGGGGAGCTCTAATGCATTTGATCTGCAGTTACCATTGCTAAATAACAGCTCTTTCTGAGCGTGCACTTAATTCTTGTCATCAATACCCTGCTCAATACCCTCCAACCAGCCTGCTAATGGCATTTTGGAGGTGCACTTCCAATGAAATCTTCCTTTGACAAATGAATTAGTGCAACTATCAGGATTCCCTTTGGTATGTTTGCATTTTTGCAGCCACACAGGCAAATAAATTTCAGACCTTTCATTTCCCTCTGCAAACCCAAAGAGGTTCAAGCAATGTGCTGGAGTTCAAGTCACTAAATGGGAAGGTGTTGAGAACAAATAGAGAGAGATGAGCAATAGCACTTGAAAGCAAACACTCATTATGTCTCATGAAATCCCCCATGGAAAGGTGTGATGGATCTTTACAAGCTCCACATTTTCTCCCTGTCATTAGCATCTCCCACAGCAATATTTCTTCTCTTAAAGGAAAGACACCAGAGGTGCTCATCCACTCTGACAAGACTTCAGGAAAGGCTTCAGTCAGTCAGGTGGATTTAAGCAGGCACTTAAAAGTTATCTGCTGAACAAGGAGAGGTTCAAACCCATCCCTTGAATGCTGTGCTGAAAAGAAGCCCAAACCAATCGGTTCTAATTAAATTCTTTTGATCAAATTTCTGCAGCTCCCTATTGTGTGGGACCAGTGCTGAAATGCTAATAAACTACTGAAAATGAAGCTTATTACCAAGTAAAATAAACCACAGAGACACTTCTGCCTTTTCTTGTCTCACATCCCCAGTTACAGAAGGTTAGTTTGCATTTAGAGGAAGAAAATCCTGGCCCAAGGCTAAGGAGCCAGTAAGATTTACAGCCCAGGAGATGATCTGGATGGAGCCTTGAGCAACCTGTGCTAGTGGGAGGTGTCCCTGCCCTTGGCAGGGGGTGGAAATGGATGATCTTTAAAGGCCCTTCCAAACCATTCTGTGATTCTATCTATAGGTTTCTTCACTTTCTCACTGCTCTTGGTGAGCTGAGAAACAGTTTTAAGCCACGGCAGCGCATGTCAAGCCCTAACTCCAGACCACTGCCAGGGAGTTGCTGCATGGTAGGAACTGCTCAGTGTGAGGAGCAACTAAATGAAGAGAGACTGAGAGCCCTGGGGCTGCTTAGTCTGGAGAAGACTGAGAGGGGTAACTAAATGAAGAGAGACTGAGAGCCCTGAGGCTGCTTAGTCTAGAGACGACAGAGGGGTAACTAAATGAAGAGAGACTGAGAGCCCTGGGGCTGTTTAGTCTGGAGAAGACTGAGAGGGGTAACTAAATGAAGAGAGACTGAGAGCCCTGGGGCTGCTTAGTCTAGAGAAGACAGAGGGGTAACTAAATGAAGAGAGACTGAGAGCCCTGGGGCTGTTTAGTCTGGAGAAGACTGAGAGGGGTAACTAAATGAAGAGAGACTGAGAGCCCTGGGGCTGCTTAGTCTAGAGAAGACAGAGGGGTAACTAAATGAAGAGAGACTGAGAGCCCTGGGGCTGTTTAGTCTGGAGAAGACTGAGAGGGGTAACTAAATGAAGAGAGACTGAGAGCCCTGGGGCTGCTTAGTCTAGAGAAGACAGAGGGGTAACTAAATGAAGAGAGACTGAGAGCCCTGGGGCTGTTTAGTCTGGAGAAGACTGAGAGGGGTAACTAAATGAAGAGAGACTGAGAGCCCTGGGGCTGTTTAGTCTGGAGAAGACTGAGAGGGGTAACTAAATGAAGAGAGACTGAGAGCCCTGGGGCTGCTTAGTCTAGAGAAGACAGAGGGGATCTGATCAATGTGTACTAATAGCTGAGGGATGGGTGTCAAGTGGCTGGGGCCAAGCTCTTTTTGCTGGTCAGCAGCTATAAGCCAAGGAGCAACAGCTACAAACTGGATCAGAGAAGGTTTCACTTCAACATGAGGAGAAACTTCTTGACGGTGAGGGTGACAGAGCCCTGCAGCAGGCTGCCCAGAGAGGTTGTGGAGTCTCTTTCTCTGGAAGCTTTGCATTCCTGTGTGGACTACCCTGGGTGATCCTACTTGGGCAGAGGGGGTTGGACTGGAGGTCCCTTCCAACCTCTACCATTCTGTGACCCTGTGAATGGACCTGTAAACAAAGAGCAGAGCACTGAGACACAGGCAGCTCACCAACAACTGCATGGACACAGAAGCACTTGCATGCTCTGAAGCAGGTTGTGTTAGTCATAGAATCACAGAATGGTTTGAGTTGGAAGAGATCCTAAAGCTCATCCAGTTCAAATCCCCTGCCATGGGCAGGGACACCTCCCACTGGATCAGGCTGCTCAGAGCCTCATCCAACCTGGCTATAATCATCCACAACCTCCCCAAGCAGCTTGCTCCCAAGGGGAGAAGCTGGAAAAGATTCAGTTTTCCCTCTTTTGTCTTTAAAGCCCAATGGGAAAGAGGTTGCAAGGACTGAGCTGTGCTTGAAATCATCCCCTCTACATTCCAGTCTGCTGCCTGGAATCTGGATCTGTGTGTGAGCAGGCAGACCACCATTCAGGAATTACAAGTGACAAAACTGTTTGGATGAACAAAGCAAGAAATGCATCAAGCCCCAGCCTGTATTTTTTATAAGGCTGCAGTAAAAGCTGTAGAGGAGCTCATTACCATTTACTGCAGAAAACAGGACTACTTCCACACATCCCAGAGGAAGAAAACAAAACCACAAGCAGACAGCAGTTTTCAATCCTCTACCAACGTGGGAGTCTTTCTCTACACAGCCAAGCAGGCATGGAACTCAGGCTCTCCTCTACTCTGCCCTGCTGAGGCTGCACCTGGAGTACTGTGACCAGTCCTGGGTCACCCAGTTCAAGCGGGACACAGAACTGCTTGAGAGAGTCCAGAACACAGCCACAGAGATGCTGAAGGGAATGGAACAGCTCTGTTAGGAGGAGAGCCTGAGGGAGCTGGGGCTGGGAACTTGGAGAGCAGGAGCTGAGAGGTGACCTCATTGATAGTTATCAAGATGTAAAGGTGAGTGGCAGGAGGCTGCAGCCAGGCTCTGCTGGGGGATGCCCAATGCCAGCACAAGGGGCAATGGTGGAAACTGAGCATAGAAGTTTCATTTAAACATGAGGAGTAATTTTTTCCCTGTGAGGGTGCCAGAAGCCTGGGACAGGCTGCCCAGGGGGGTTGTGGAGTCAACCTCTTGATGTGGTTGAATGGCAGATGGTCTCCCTCTCTGAAGGTATTCACCCTCCTGATGTGGTTAAATGATAGATGGTTTCCCTCTCTGGAGGTATTCAGCCTTCTGATGGATGATTCAGCCTGCCTGGCTGTGTTCCTGTGTGATCTGCTCTAGGTGATCTTGCTCTGCAGGGCAGTTGGACTGGAGAAGCTTTGGAGGTCCCTTCCAGCCCCTGACATGCTGTGATTTTCAGAGGCACCCCGAAGTGAATTAATGGCTTTAGAGCTGCCACTAGCAGTAACTGCTCCCCTAATCAAATATCATCAGCAGTGACCCCTCAGTGCTTTTGCTCCCAAAACTGGTTTGTGATGTTCAGTTTGGCAATTCAAAAAGAGGAGAGAAAATAACTAAATCAATCCAGCACATTATGGAGGTTTAGTTATGTTCTTCCATTTGCAGGCATTAAAGAGCTGCACCAAAGCTCTGGCCATAAATCAGAAGAAATGCAACCATCTGAGCAAACAAACCTGCTGAAAAAGATTCTCTATTACAGCTGCAAAAGGAAGAACAAAAACCACCAAAAAGCAAATATGGACTTTTTGTTTTCTTTCCCTGCCTCCAGGAGAATCATCACCAGAAAAATAAATCCAGATGCTAAACCCAGAAGTATCAGATGAGATGGAACTGCTACAAAGCTCCTCATTTTATCAGCACAATTTATATTCTACCAGGGGCCAGTCTGGTGTAGAGCAAAGCAAGGAGTGCATCCAGCAGGATGGAGCCCTGCTGCTTTCTCTTTGTGGCAAGTGAATGAAGGTGAAGGTTAACAAGACACACAAGTGTAAGGTCCTGCACCTGGGTGGGTGCAATCCCAGGCACAGATACAGGCTGGGTGGTGAATGGCTGAGAGCAGCCCTGAGGAGAAGGACCCTGAGAGTGCAGCCCTCTCAGCATCTTGGTGGCCTCCTCTGCACTGGCTCAAACACTTCCATGTCCTGCTTGTGCTGGAGGTTCCAGAACTGCAGGTGGGGTCTGAGGAGAGCAGAGCCAAGGGGCAGAATCCCCTCCCTTGCCCTGCTGCCCACACTGCTCTTGCTGCAGCCCAGCACAGGGTTGCTGTCTGGGCTGCACTCACACTGCAGGCTCATGTTGAGCTTTTCATCAGCCCAGACCCCCAGGTCCTTCTCCTCAGGGCTGCTCTCAGTCATTCCCCACCCAGCCTGGAGCTGTGCTTGGGAGTGCTCTGACCTCACGTTCAGGTTTGTGCCTGTTACCCTTGTCCCACCACTGGGCACCACTGAACAAAGCCTGGTCCCACTCTCCTAACACCCACTCTTGAAGTATTGATAGGATCACAGAATCAACCAGCTTGGAAGAGAGCTCCAAGCTCATCCAGCTCAACCTAGCACCCAGCCCTAGCCAGTCAACCAGACCATGGCACTAAGTGCCTCGTCCAGGCTTGGCTTCAACACCTCCTCCAGGGACAGCGACTCCACCACCTCCCTGGGCAGCCCATTCCAATGCCAATCACTCTAGGGCAAGAACTTATTGACCCTACTCTCTGTGAAGAGCTACTGATGACCATTGATCAGATCCCTCCTCAGGCTGCTCTCTTCCAGAGCAACAAGCCCCAATTACAGAATCACAGATGTTTAGAGGTGGGAAGGGACCTCCAGAGATCATTGAGTCCAAACCTCCTTGCCAAGGCAGGATGCCCTAGGGAAGTTCACACAGGAATGCATCCAGGAAGGGTTTGAAAGGTTCCAGAGAAGGAGAATGGAATCAAAGTAAAACACAGCAGAGAGACTATTGAAGCTACATCTGAGTGATCTTTCAAGTAGCCATCCATGTGGCTCTGGCAGTGTCACTGGAGTTTGGACTGCTTCAAATGGGGACACAAATATCTGCCTGAAAACCAGCAGCTCTCTCATTGTCACACAAACTCCATCCAGTACTCACATCTCTGTCATTCCTGCCCTCAAAAAAAACCCCAAAACTCATTCCACCACTTGCAAATGCACATTCACAAGCTCTAAGAGAGCTCTGGAGTCTCTAAGGTACCCACTTGGAGCTGAAGACAGCCTGTGAATCAGTCACTCTGCTCCTCTGGGAGCAGCCAGGACAAAAGGAGAAGTGCTACACTGCTATCTATTTTCCCAGACAGCTATCCCATAGGAATGCATTTCCTATTGCCACACAGCCCACACTTCACAGCTGCAGAAGTCAAGGGAGTCATATTTTGTGACATAAATGCAGCCAGGACAGCTAGGGGAAGAGAAGCAAGGTGTGAGCTGAGGCTGCAGTGCAGCTGCAGGAAGCAGACACTGCCCCTTTTCCTTCTGCTCCTGTGTATTCCTGAGCTCTCTCCAAAGCCCTCTTTACAAAACCAGAGACCAAAGCCAGCTCAGAGGAAGAGTTGTAAGTGCAGGGAAGCACTTAGCATGAACCACAGCACCACAGAATTGTCAGGGCTGGAAGAGACCACAAGGATCAGTCAGTTCCAGCCCCCTTGCCATGGGAAGGGACACCTCATACTACATCAGGCTGGTCAGAGCCTCATCCAGCCTGGCCTAAAACACCTTCAAGGACGAGGCTCCCAGCACTTCCCTGGGCAACCCATTCCAGGCTCTCACCACCCTAATGGTGAACAACTTCTTCCTAACATCGAGGCTGAATTTACTCACTTCTGGTTTTCCTCCACTCCCCCCAGTCCTATCACTACCTGACACCCTAAAAAAGTCACTCCTCAGAGAAGCCCCAACATCTCTATTAGACTTTTCTCTCTGGCATCAGGTGGGTGATGTATAGCTATGAGGTATAGAATCAAGCAGGTTGGAAGAGAGCTCCAAGCTCAGCCAGCCCAACCTAGCACCCAGCCCTGCCCAATCAACCAGACCATGGCACTAAGTGCCCCAGCCAGGCTTGGCTTCAACACCTCCAGGCATGGCCACTCCACCACCTCCCTGGGCAGCCCATTCCAATGCCAATCACTCTCTCTGCCAACAACTTCCTCCTCACACACAGCCTAGACCTGCCCTGGCACATCTTGAGGCTAAAGAACAGCCCCAGTAGTGGATTCAGACAGAGACTTTTTCCCAGCTCAGGAGTCCATGCATTGTGTCCCTGAACCTGGATGTTCACCGACCCCACTGAACCTGTCCCTCTCTTGTTAGAGAAGCTTTGCTGCTGTGCTCACTCCACAGCAGAAGGGACAAAATGGACACCACTCACTGCAGAAATGTTCTGAAGCCAACTGCAATGCCCAGCCCTGCTGTCAGCAAAGCCTGGGCTCTCAGATCCCTTGCTGCCAGCCAGAAAACCAAGAGCTCTAAACTCACAATTGGCCTCAAATGCCTGGAGAGTTTTGGGTGACACTCAGCTCCCAACCTCTCCATCTGAAAGGGTAATAACAGCTTCATGGAAGGAGAGTGCTCATTGAACTTGGTAGCAAGGGATGAAGTAGCTACTCTAAAGCCCATCCACTTGACAGTGAAAGCAAATGACAAGTGCCAGGGAATCTATTATTCAACCTCCTCTCAAGCCAGGAACAGAAATAATGATTGGCCCCTGGTTTATCCTGGGAAGAATTTTCCATGGCCATGCACCTGTAATTATCAGAAGGCTGCCAGGTACCTGAAAACACTGCTGAATTTCTCTAGGTACATATACCACAGAATCACAGCATGGGGTTGGAAGGGACCTCTGCAGATCATCCAGTCCAGCCCCCTGCTAAATTTAGCAGGGTCACCCACAGCAGCTTGCCCACGAGTCAAATGGTCAAGGGGGACAAGGAGACTCCACAACCTCTCTGTCAGCCTGCTCCAGGTCTCCAGCAGCCTCACACCAAACAACTTTCTCCCTCTGCTCAGAATTGTATGATTCTATTCTATGATTCTAGATGGAACCTCCTGGGTTCCAGTTTGTGCCCCTTGTGCCATCCCTGGGGACAAGAATCTGGTCCCAGCCTCTTGCCCCCCACAGCTCCTTTAGCTCTTGCTGAATATTGCTCAGCTCCCCTCTGGGGCTGCTCTTCTGCAGGCTCTCAGCCTTTGCTCCTCACAGAGCTGCTCCAGGCCCCTCAACAGCTCTGTAGCTTGCACCTGACTCTCTCCAGCAGCTCCCTGTCACTCTTGAACTGGGGAGCCCAGAACTGGACTCCTCCTTCACTCTTGAGATCAGAGTCCTTTTCTGCTGCTGCACATAAAACTCCTGTCACTTCTCACATGCAGCTCTCCACGTGGTGTGTTCTTCACTGGTTTCCCAAGGAGCTACATCAGCTGAACCTCTGTGGTGGACTTGTCTGGGTTAGCTCCTTCCCTGTAGCAGTGCAGGTGGTGGCACCACTCTGCCTACCAGGAGAGCCATCACACAAATTCTTCCCACGCTGTACCCAGCAGCTTCAGGCTGCTGCTGCTGCTTGCTTTATTCTCCAAGTAGGACTGCAAGGGTAGTAGGGAGACAAACTATTGATATCCTCAGTGTAAGACCTCAGATTCACAACTCCTGGGGGAACATTAAAAGCCTGAAATTTGATCATCAGCACTATCCAGACTACAGCAATTCCTTACCTCAGGAGATGTGCACTTGCACTGGAGCCTGTGTTTTGGACTCTCTTTTGATCTCACTGATGACTGTCATGCACCTCTTGCCTGTGACTCAGAGGAAGGCTGAATTTCCTGCTCTCTTTGTCAAGAACAAACCAAACCCACTGCACACCAACAGGCTGAAGGAGGGAGGGAATCCTTCCTGAGAGACTTCATCTCTCTGTTACCTCTGAAAAGGGGACCAGCACACACTTAGCAACACAACAGCGCCGACTGCTTTATGAACAAAAATCTGTCATGGTTGGCCTTTTTTTCCCCCTCCATACCCACACTTTTATCAGTCTCCCCAGCAGCCAAGCCCAGGAAGTTCTACACAATGCTGATGTGGAGCATAAGAGCCATTTATCTTCTAAAGGAATAGTTATCTTTAACAAAACCAAGCCAGCCACATTTATCTTCTACAGAAACATTCATTTACTTTGATCTCACTCCTTAATATTCTCAGGGCTTTCTCCTCTGCTCAGGACAGGTCTTTACTGTGGCATTATTTCAGAAGTTGCTATCATTTCAAATTCTGGAGGCCCCAACACAAGAAAAACCTGGAGCTGCTGGAGAAGATCCAGGATGCCATGGGGATGATCAAAGGCCTGGAGAACCTCTGCTGTGGGGACAGGCTGGGGGAGTTGGGGCTTTTCAGCCTGGAAAAGGGAAGGCTGTAGGGAGAACTTAGAGCAGCCTTCCAGTGCCTGAAGGGGCTTCAGGAGAGCTGGAGAGGGACTTTGGACAAGGGCTGGGAGTGCCAGGACAAGGAACAATGGCTTTGAGCTGGGAGAGCGAGACTGGAGAGGAGGAAGAAATCGTTGCCCGTGAGGGTGGTGAGGCACTGGCACAGGTCGCCAGGGAGGTTGTAGATGTCCCCTGCCTGGAGGTGTTCAAGGCCAGGTTGGATGAGGCCTTGAGCAAGCTGTGCTGGTGGGAGGTGTCCCTGCCCATGGCAGGGGTTTGGAACTGGCTGACCTTTAAGGTCCCTTCCAACCCAACCCATTCTGCCATTCCATGATCCTTTCTTTTCCTGAGATTTCTTAAGCAGAAGATCTCTTCCCATCCCAAACTCAATCTGGGCAGTCTCCATAATGCTTTTCCACTACTGCTCTCTGACACTTTCCTACCACTTCTAATTGCAACCAAAACTCAGCCTCAAACTCCTGGGCAGGTGAGGGTATCAATTCACACACTGACATGAAGCTACTTTCTGACTGCTTCTCTCTCCCAATCCAGCCAAGTGCTGTATTTGGGGGCTGGATGCACACTGCACAGGAAGGAGATGCCTTTATTAAGCTGTGGTGTGTGACGTGCAGCCCTCTCTCCCAGGAGGTTACAAGTAATTCACAATCCAATAATGCTCACAAGTCATCTGAAATTGCTCCTTCTACTGCAATTACCCTGTGAGTTAATTCCATGTTCCAGCTCCAGCACGCTGCCTGCTCATCTGGCTCTTGCCAGGCCTTCAGCACTGCACCCACAAGTCGCTCTCAGAGCTCCCTCATTAATTCAGAGCCTTTCTGGAAAGCCCTGCTGGCATCATACCTGCTCCTTGCTCAGCTTACTGCAAAACACACTGAATAGAACCAGGTCTGCTGTTAATCCTCACTTCCTTCTGCTCTCTTGTGGAGTTCATTTGATCTGTTACTTGTTCCTATTTTGCCCTTCCACTCCAGAAGAAGCTGTTTACTGGTTGTGGACTTGAAGGCAAATGTTTGCCACCTACCCTGTGATTTTCAAGCTCACTCAGCCTTCAGCTGTAAAAAGACTTTGCTCACAGCATCATTAAGGCTGGAAAAGACTTCTAAGATCATCAAGTCCAACTTTCTACCCAACAACTCCAGGAGAAAAGGATTCACAGTCTCACAGTATCACCAAGGTTGGAAGAGACCTCACAGATCATCAAGTCCAACCCTTTACCACAGAGCTCAAGGCTAGACCATGGCACCAAGTGCCACGTCCAATCCTGCCTTGAACAGCTCCAGGGACGGCGACTCCACCACCTCCCTGGGCAGCCCATTCCAGTGTCCAATGACTCTCTCAGTGAAGAACTTTCTCCTCACCTCAAGCCTAAATTTCCCCTGGCGCAGCTTGAGGCTGTGTCCTCTTATTCTGGCGCTGGCTGCCTGAGAGAAGAGAGCAACCTCCTCCTGGCTACAACCACCCCTCAGGTAGTTGTAGACAGCAATAAGGTCTCCCCTGAGCCTCCTCTTCTCCAGGCTAAACAATCCCAGCTCCCTCAGCCTCTCCTCGTAGGGCTGTGCTCGAGGCCTCTCCCCAGCCTCGTTGCCCTTCTCTGGACACGTTCAAGCATCTCAATGTCCTTCTTAAATTGAGGGGCCCAGAACTGGACACAGTACTCAAGGTGTGGCCTAACCAGTGCAGAGTACAGGGGCAGAATGACCTCCCTGCTCCTGCTGGCCACACCATTCTTGATGCAGGCCAGGATGCCATGGGCCCTGCCCAGAGAGGTTGTGGAGTCTCCTTCTCTGGAGAGCTTCAAAGCCCATCTGGATGGACTCCTGTGTGACCTGCCCTAAGTGGTTCTGCTTTGGCAGGGAGCTTCGACTCAATCATCTCTGAAGGTCCCTTCCAACCCCTGGCACTCTGTGATTCTATGACTAAAGTTCTCCACATTTACTTTGCCGTGCAACGTCAGCACACCTGAGCTGCAAGGAGCAACTTGGGAGGCCAGTGAACTGTCTGCCTTTGCTAGGGACACCTCCTTTGTAACAGCTCTTAAGTTGTACCCCTATTTCTTACACAGCCTGTTCAGTCTGCTGGGTGTCTCTTCTGCCTTGTTCCTGGCAAGGCTCATTGGCTTCTTTGCTTGCTCATGGAGGGGAGGTTGAGTTTGGGTTTTTTTTCCTTCACTTGGCAATATCTGTGACCTTGAGCTGTACACATGAGCAAGCAGGGGAGCGCAGTCCTGCGAGGCTGTTTAAGCATTCTGAGAGAGCTCCTTCCAAGAGGGGCGTCTCAAGGAAGACAGAAGCACGATGTGCATACCAAGCCAAGTGCTTCATGATTTATTTATAGGGGGAAGGGGCATAAGGAGTTGCTGAAGGGTGAAAGAAAAATGAAGACTCTGACTTACCTTGTCGGTGTAGACGAAGAACAGAATCACGACAGTGAGCTCCAAGAGGAATATAATTAACAGCATGATAAAAAACTGTCAGGAGAAGAAGGGACAGGGGGAGGAGAGGGGAAAAAAAAACAAAAAGCAAAACCCATCAACATTGATTTCAGCTTTTTCTGGACACACAATAGGTCTGCTTGGCATTTCATGCAGCGTGGGGAGTGGGAGATAGAGACAGCAAGGCACCAAGCTGCAGTGGTATGGCAGAATGGAAGGCACAAGACATGTGGCAGCTGAAAGAGCAGGTAAAGGGCTTGGCAAGGAACACAGCAGCAGCTGGGCACACAAATGGCTCATTCCTGTCACTGGCTTCAGCAGAAGAGCACAAAACTCCACAGAGATCTGTCCCCACTGCAGCCCAGAGCTCTGTTTAACAGTGACTCATCCCAGGGTAGGGTTTCTCCCTTTTGCTCCCCATCAGGTCTTTGCAGCTAACAAGACATCAGCAAATTCCACAGCTTAGACCTCACACTGCAAGAGAAGGTAGCCTGGCCCACAAAATCATGGCTGCTTTGAAGAGGAATGGTGGGAGAAGTCAAAGATGTACCAGCTAGCTGGGTGCTAGGTCTGTGGCTTTGAACCACACAGAATCACAGGAAAAAACAGCTTGGAAAAGACCTTTGAGATCATTGAGTCCAACCTATCACCTAACACCTTCTAATCAATTAACCATGGCACCAAGTGCCTCATCCAGTCTCCTTTTAAACACCTCCAGAGATGGGGACTCCACCACCTCCCTGGGCAGCCCATTCCAAGGCCAATCACTCTTGCTGGGAAGAAATTCTTTGTAACACCCAGCCTGAACCTGCCCTGGTGCAGCTTGAGGCTGTGTCACCTCATTCTGAGTCTGGGTGCCTGGGAGAAAAGCCCAACCCCCAACTGGGCACAACCTCCCTTCAGGTAGTTGTAGACAGCAATGAGGTCTCTGATCTCCTCTTCTGCAGGCTGCACACCCCCAGCCCCCTCAGCCTCTCCTCACAGGGCTGTGCTCCAGGCCCCTCAGATTACCTTCAACTGAAAAGGACTGATCAGTACTGAAGACATCAAAGCAAAGTCAGTCCCTCTCTTTTTCTCCTCATGAACCATGAAACTACCTAAAACCAGGCAGTCAGAAGCTCAAAGGACTGCATAAAAAACATTCCATGCAGGGATTTCAGGTAGATCCTCTAAAGCCCTCAGCTCTGATGGACTCAGTGGGAGGAAGTGTTGGCAGAAACCTTATCTCCTGCTGTTTGGTTAAGATGCTGGATGGGTGCTGCAGCACAGGTCTGGCAGCAGAAGCAACACAGGGGTTCAATGGAGTTTAGAACAAGCATTCCATGGAACTCAGCTCTGCAAAGGTAGGCAAAGGAGAGGCAGGAATCACAGACAATCTTTTAGGCTCAAAGGTCCTGCTCCCTACAACACAACCTCCTTACACTTAGCAGCCTGCAAGGCTAAATCTGAGCAAGCCTGGCTTAATTGAAATCCCACTCCCAGGAGAATAGAGCAGTTCCCATCTCTTTAGCTTCAACCACAAGGCTGCAAACCATGAAACTTAATAGCTACAAGGAATTATCTGAGCTTCTTCCCTTGCCTGCTAAGGCAAAATCAAACCCCTCAACTTATGGATTTCTGTGATTGAATGGGGGGGGGTAGGCAGGAGGTCAGGATGGGGAAAATACCTTTCTCCACTAGCACAATCACACTGCCTGCAGAACTCATTGCATCTTGCCCCACAAGCCTTTAATCAAGTTTACTTTCAAATCTTCATGGCTAGCATCCTCACACCTGCCTGACCCTCACACTGCATCCCATTAATGCCCTGCTTTGAATCACAGGACTCATTCTCTGATCCATGCTGATTTCCATGTTATTACCACCCAAACCCTGACCTCCTGAGGGGTTTTCAAAGCAGCCTTGCTGCAGCTTGCTTCTTCTCTCATTTTAGGATTTCACGGAATCACTGCATGTCAGGGACTGGAAGGGACCTCCAAAGCTCCTCCAGTCCAAGCCCCCTGCAGAGCAGGATCACCCAGAGCAGATCACACAAGAACACAGCCAGGCAGGTTTGCCACTCTCATTGTAAAGAGCCTTTTCCTAACAGCCAATATAGGAGTTCTGAAACTCCATTGCTACTAAGGAGTAACTGAAAGGGTTCTCAAAGAATGGAAGAGGCTCCTCAGGGAGGTGGTTGAATCCCCATCCCTGGAGGTGTTTCCAAGAGACAGAGATGTGGTGTTGGGAGACATGGTTCAGCCTCAGCCAAGTTAGAGAATGGTTGGACTCAAGGATCTTAAAGAGCTTTTCCAACCAAAGCAGTTCTGTGACTCTGTGAACTCGAGCACACAAAATTCAGGCAATTCCAGCAGAGAGGTCCTCTCAGTGGCAGCTATGTACCATGTACAAGCCCTTCCCTACACAGGCAGAGCTTCTTCCAAGCTATTACTGCCAGAAACTCAATTCCACGCACTGCAGACTGTGGAAGTCAAAAGAATCCCAGAATGGGTTGGGTTGGAAGGGAGCTTACAGATCAACCAGTTCCAAACCCCTGCCATGGACAGGGACACCTTCCACTAGCCCAGGTTGCCCAAAGCCACAACCAACCTGCCTTTCAACACTGGCCTGGCATGTCCCATTCCTGGCATAGCTTTCCTTAAGGAGAACATTCTTTACTTTGAGGGTGTTGGAGCCCTGGAGTAGGCTGCCCAGAGAGGTTGTGGAGTCTCCTTCTCCGGTGAGATTCCAAACCCACCTGGATGACTTCCTGTACAACTTGGTCTAGGCAAACCTGTATTAGCAGTGGGTTGGACTGGATGGTCTCCAGAGGTCTCTTTTCACCTCCCTACCATTCTATGATTCAAATTTGAAGAGGAGAAACAAGCTCACTAAAGACTCACAGCACCCAGGACCCTACCACACCACACCACACCTGCTAGAAACTTTCACAGCTCCTCTTTCAAAGGACTTCTCTGTGTGTGCTGATAAATAGATAAAGCTCCATGATTTATGATCCCAAAGGGAACGATGCCTAACCTGGGGTCAGAACTGGCCTGGCACATCCCATTTCTGGCATAGCTTTCCTTAAGGAGAACATTCTTTACTTTGAGGGTGTTGGAGCCCTGGAGTAGGCTGCCCAGAGAGGTTGTGGAGTCTCCTTCTCCAGTGAGATTCCAAACCCACCTGGATGACCTCCCGTACAACTTGGTCTAGGCAAACCTGTATTAGCAGTGGGTTGGACTGGATGATCTCCACAGGTCTCTTTTCACCTCCCTACCATTCTATGATTCAAATTTGAAGAGGAGAAACAAGCTCACCAAAGACCTTAGGTCCCCTACCACACCACATCTGCTGGAAACTTTCACAGCTCCTTTTTCAAAGGACTTCTCTCAGTTTTCTGATAAATAGAGAGAAGGATAAAAATGAGTTCTGCTGTGGTTCACTGGGGCTGCAGGCTGGTTAGATAATAAAGATTTATGCATGGAGAAGCAACAAGCCCAGAGTGAAGCATTCCTGCTAAAACTCCACAAAATAAGATTAATCTGACTTTGGAGAGAGAGATGCTTTACCACACTGCTTGTCAAAGAGTGGGATGCAACATAGCAGAGAGCTTCACTGGAGAGGTACTTGCAGTACAGCTCCTCATAAATCACACCTGAAATAGTCCCCCTCAGAGGCTGTGATGAGGAGGGAGGTACAGGGGACGCCTCTCTGCCTAGCTCCTGCTGCTAGAAGAAGAAAACTAAGGCTGCTTTCTCGGCTGTTAGCCTCCTGTTGCCCTGCCAGAGAAGGGCAGCAAGGCTGGTGAGGGGCCTGGAGCACAGCCCTGTGAGGAGAGGCTGAGGGAGCTGGGGGTGTGCAGCCTGCAGAAGAGGAGGCTCAGGGCAGAGCTCATTGCTGTCTGCAGCTCCCTGAAGGGAGGCTGTAGCCAGGTGGGGCAGGCAGACAGGGACAGAAGAAGAGGACACAGATTCAAGCTGTTCCAGGGCAGGCTCAGGCTGGATGCTAGGAAGAAGTTCTTCAGAGAAAGTGATTGGCACTGGAATGGACTGCCCAGGGAGGTGGGGAGTGGCTGTGCCTGGAGGTGCTGAAGCCAAGCCTGGCTGGGGCACTTAGTGCCATGGTCTGGGTGCTAGGTTGGGCTGGCTGAGCTTGGAGCTCTCTTCCAACCTGCTTGATTCTGTTCTGCCAGGCTTTCCTGGAGGCTCTTGTTAAAGAAGCAGAGGAAAGGAAGCAGGCAGATGCTACTAAGTCTACCTTATAGCTACACATCCCCCACCTGATGCCAGACAGAAAAGTCCAGTCGAGAGGAGGTCTCACCTTGCTACTCAATCCACATTGGAGCTGTGTGAGGCTTTTGATCCACCAGATTGATAGAATGGTCTGGGTTGGAAGGGACCACCAAAGGTCATCCAGCCCAGTCCCCTCTGCAGTCTGCAGGGACATCCTCCAGTAGATCAGGTGTTGAGCCTCACTTTGAGCATCTCCAAGGATGAGGCCTCCCATTCAGTTCCTTTCATCCACTGTTTTAACATCAGTGGAAGAATCAAGGACTGTTCCCTGTGTACAGCATTCAAAGCACATCTCCATCCCAGCTCACCAAGGCACAGAGTTCCTTCTATTCCCCTCCCCAACAAGTTGTTCTGAGGCCTCAGGTGGAACAGGCACTCGCCTCTCTGCATGATGATTGATCACCACACACTGATACACAGAGCTGGGGCTTCTCCTGGGAGTGTTCAAAGCCAAGCTGGATGAGGCCTTGAGCAGCCAAGTCTAGCTGAAAGGCATCTCTGCCCAAGGCAGGGAGGTTGGAGTAGATGAACTCTGAGGTCCCTTCCTACCTAAGCCACCCTGTAATTCTGCTTCCTCACTGCATTTCCTTCCCAAAAGTTCCAACAAACTGCCCAAAGTTCCCTTCTCTCTCTCCATCTCAGGAGTCCTCCTCAGACTGAGAGACAGCTGAGAACTGACTGATAGAGAACTGGGATTGATCAGCCTAGAGAAAAGCAGGCCGAGGGGAGACCCTCTCACTCTCCATGACTCCTGAAAGGAAGCGGGAGTGAGGTGGGGATTGGTCTCTTCTCCCTAGCAACAAGTGATAGCACAGGAGGAAATGGCCTCAAGTTGCAGCAGGTGAGGATTAGGCTGGTCATGAGGGGAAACTTCTTGTCCCAAAGGGTTGCCAAGGTCTGGCCTAGGCTGCCAGAGAGGAGAGAGGGCNGGGGAAACAAAAGGGGGGGGAGGAAGGGGAAACAAAAGGGGGGGACAAAGGGGAAACAAAAGGGGGGGACAAAGGGGAAACAAAAGGGGGGAGGAAGGGGAAACAAAAGGAGGAGGAAGGGGGAACAAAGAAGGAGGAAGGGGAAAAAAAAGCAGAAGAAAAGAAACTGTTCCACCCCTGGAAGCAGAAGTGTTTAATGTATCACTTAGCTGTCACAAGAAGTTTAACATGATTCCCCAGAGGCAATGGATCTGATATTTTAATAGGGAGTGGGAACATAATGAAAGGCTCACTTAGGTCTTTCAAATTTTCTTTGATTTTTTTCCCCCTCAAATGAACTGAAGGAGAAGAGGAGAAGAGGAGGAAGAGTGGAAAGGGACATCCCTTCTTCTGCAGGTGGGAGGCTGGTGCAGATGACAAAGCAATCGGTTAGAAATGACAGGACAGCAGCCAGACAGCAACGACGACTGCAATGATGATCAACGAAGCGCTGGGTATTGATCTACCACATGAGCTTCACAGCAAGAGGAAAAGGGCAGCTTCACAGGATGTCAGGGACCTCCAAAGCTCCTCCAGTCCAACCCCCCTGCAGAGCAGGATCACCTCAAACAGATCACACAGGAACACATCCAGGCAGCTCTTGAATATCTGCAGAGAAGGAGACTCCACAACCCCCCTGGGCAGCCTGTTCCAGGCTTCTGGAACCCTCACAGGGAAAAAATTACTCCTCATGTTTCCATGGAACTTCCTATGCCTCAGCTTCCATCATTGCTCCTTGTGCTGGCATTGGGCATCCCCCAGCAGAGCCTGGCTGCAGCCTCCTGGCACTCACCTTTACATCTTGATAACCATTGCTGAGGTCACCTCTCAGCTCCTGCTCTCCAAGCTCCCAGCCCCAGCTCCCTCAGGCTCTCCTCCTAACAGAGCTGTTCCATTCCTTTCAGCATCTTTGTGGCTTGCTCCCACCGATCCCCAGCAGAGCAGATTCTCTTCCTACAAGTAGCACTAAAGCTTTTCCTGCCACTTGGATGGAATTCTCCTTTTGCTAGTTCATACCACAGCTCCTCCTTGCCACCCTCTGCAGCACCATGACTGCTTCCCTACTGCTCACAGTAGTTAAGGCTTCCTGAATACTTACAATCATAGATCCACTAAGGTTGGAAAAGACCTCTACAGTCACTGAGCCCAGTTGTTAACCCAACACTGCCAGTCACCACTGACCACATTTACACAGCTCTTAAACCCCTTCAGGGATAAGGACACCACCACTGCCCCAGGCAGCCTGGTCCAGCTCTTGAGAATTCTTCTGAGGGAAGAAATTATTCCTCATGATCATCTTAAATCTCCTCTGGTGTAAATTGAGGCTATTTACCAGACTCACAGAATCAGCCACATTGGAAGAGAGCTCCAAGCTCAGCCAGCCCAACCTAGCACCCAGCCCTGCCCAAGCAACCAGACCATGGCACTAAGTGCCCCAGCCAGGCTTGGCTTCAACACCTCCAGGCACAGCGACTCCACCACCTCCCTGGGCAGCCCATTCCAATGCCAATCACTCTCTCTGCCAACAACTTCCTCCTAACATCCAGCCTAGACCTGCCCTGGCACAGCTTGAGGCTGTGTCCCCTTCTTCTGTTGCTGGCTGCCTGGCAGCAGAGCCCAACCCCAGCTGGCTACAGCCTCCCTGCAGGGAGCTGCAGACAGCAATGAGCTCTGCCCTGAGCCTCCTCTGCTGCAGGCTGCACACCCCCAGCTCCCTCAGCCTCTCCTCACAGGGCTGTGCTCCAGGCCTCTCCCCAGCCCTGCTGCACTTCTCCAAATGCCTTCCAGCACCTCAACGTCTCTCTTCAATTCAGCAGCCCAGAACTGGACACAGCACTCAAGGGGTGTCCTGAGCAGTGCTGAGCACAGGGGCAGAAGAACCTCCCTTGTCCTGCTGCCCACACTGCTCCTGAGCCAGCCCAGGATGCCATTGGCTCTGCTGCCCACCTGGGCACTGCTGCCTCCTCTTCAGCTCCTCTCTCCCAGCACCCCCAGCTCCCTCTCTGCCTGGCTGCTCTCAGCCACTCTGGCCCCAGCCTGTAGTGCTGCTTGGGGCTGTTGTGGCCAAAGTGTGGAACCCTGCACTTGGCCTTGTTCCATCTCCTCCCACTGGCCTCTGTCCACTCATCCATTAGGTCCTGACCTAAGCTTGCAGGGGGAACCTCATCTGCTAAGTACAAGCACAGGAAACATCTGTTATTTCTCAGAGTGTCAAAACAGCATGGAGAAACCAAACAGTCTGTGCAGCTGAAGGAATGAAGAGAAGCAGAAGGTCAAGAAGAGCAAAAAGAACAACAGAGAGCATTTTGCATCTACATTCTACCACTGGTTTTATCTTTGTGGAACTGTTCCCAAATGTGCTGCATCAGCTGCATCAGGGTCAGTCTTGCAGTACAGTAATAGACTGGTTTGGGTTGGGAGGGACCTTTCAAGGTCATCCAGGCCAATCCCTCTGCAGGCAGCAGGAACATCTGCAAGTAGAGCAGGTTGCTCAGGGCCGCAGGCAACCTGACCTGCAACATTTCCAGGGATAGGGCAGCTCCCACCTCCCTGGGCAACCTGGGCCAGGCTCTCCTCACCCTCACTAGCAAGAACCTCTTCCCCATCTCCACTCTCACTCTCCCCTCTCCCTGCTCAAAGCCATTGCCCCTCATCCTGGCACTCCCAGCTCTTTCAGAAGTCCCTCCCCAGCTCTCTTCTAGGTCCCTTCAGGTACTGGAAGGCTGCTCTGAGGTTTCCCTGAAGCCTTCTCTTCTCCAGGCTGAACAGCCCCAACTCTCTCAGCCTATTCCTCTAGGTTCTCCAGCCCTCTGAACATCTCCATGATCTCCTCTGGACCTGCTCCAAAGGTTTGATGTCCTTTTGTGCTGGGGTCCTATTGAGACTTGCAGCTACATGACCCAGGCACAGCTCCAGTGCAGCTACAACTAGACAACCCAGTGATGCAGGCTCAAACACCCATGCAGTAAACCAACAGAAATCCATAAGGTAACTTTCTTAGGTCACAATCTCAGCTTAGTAGCTCTGCTCAGGACACTGACCCAACCCTCAGAACAAGAAGAGAACAAGAGGGAATGGATAGAAGCTTGAGAAGAGCAGACTGAGAACGGAGATGAGGAAGAATTGTTGAGAGTGAGGGTGGGGAGACACTGGAACAGGTTGTCCAGGGAGGTGTTGAAGGCCAGGCTGGATGAGGCCTTGAGCAGCCTGGGCTAGCGGCAGATGTCCCTGCCCATGGCAGGGGGTGGATAAGCTTTAAGGTCCCTTCCAACCCAACCCATTCTTTGTATGTATGAACAAGGCTACTCTTTTCTAACTCCAGCTGAGCCTACAGCAGAGGGACCTCTGCTTCACAACCCTGAACACCAAGGAGAGCAGAAATATCAAAGGGAGCACTGCTGAAGCCAGGCAGCACTGCCTGCCTGCTTCACTCGGCAAGCTGCACCTACATTCAGAGGCAGGATTATATACATCAGGTTGTCTACTTATCCCAGCAAATCCTAGCTCCTCTGATTTCCCTAGGGAAACCAATGATGCAGAAGTTTATCTCCTCTCTTCTTGTAGCTGGAGCAAATAAGAACCATGCAAATATCACTGAGATCTGAGTGACAGCTGCACCGCTCACCCCATCAGGGTACTGCTGCAGAGATCATCCTCTGGTTGAGGGCTCTTTTTAAGATGTCCTCTTTGTTTCCACATGTCTTTCAGATTCTCATCTTGTTCTCTTCCTCTGAATGCTGAGAAACAGCAATGAAACCTCTTTGTTAAGAGATGAACGAGGCACTCTCCTGGCTAGGCATTGCCACTGAGTGAAGAGTATCTGCCAGCTCCTTCATACAGAGTCACCGAATGGGTTGGGCTGGAGGGGATCTTGAAGTTCATCTAATTGCAACCCCAGTGTCATGGGCACCTTCCACTAGACCAGGCTGCTCAAAGCCTTCAGCATCTCCAGGGCAAGGGCATACAGAACCTCCCTGGGTAACCTGTGCCAGTGCTTCATCAGCCTCCTTGACAAGAATTTCTTCCTCATCTCCACTCTCAATCTCCCCTCTCCCAGCTCAAAGCCATTGCCACTTCCCGGACCTTGTCCAAAGTCCCTCTCAAGCTCTCCTGAAGCCCCTTCAGGTTCTGCAAGGCTCCTCCAGGGTCTCCTTGGAGCCTTCT
Source organism: Tricholaema leucomelas (assembly GCA_013400475.1). NCBI lineage: Eukaryota > Metazoa > Chordata > Aves > Piciformes > Lybiidae > Tricholaema lacrymosa > Tricholaema leucomelas. The sequence continues at coordinate 123,551 of WAAF01003893.1, read as the reverse complement.
CTTCTCCAGGCTGAACAGCCCCAGCTCTCCCAGCATGACCCCATCAGGGAGGTTCTCCAGCCCTCTGACCATCTTCCTGGCCTCCTCTGGATACCAAGTAGACACCAACTAAGTTCTTTCTAGTGGGTAAAGTTATGAAGCCTTCAGCTATCTAAACTCTCTGTTCAGAGCCAACCTGGATCAATCCTGACAACTGCCCACAGCAATGCAGAAATGTCATTTACAAACTGAACTTCTGACCTCCTTTCTCCATCTGTCCTCTGCCACTTCCATCATCCTGTCTGTCCTTTCTTACCACAGAGCTAAATGCTTGGTTCTAGCAAATGCCAGAGCTAAGCAATTATTATTTACACCTAACATCACAGCAGCCTAATGCCAGAGAGCTCAGAGATTTGCCCTGACAACCCAATACAAATGTCATATCTGGAGAGCTCAAAGATCCAGGGTCAGTGTCTCGCCTGCTCTGCAATCTAGAGTATGAAATACAAAGACTGAAATGTCTCTTTCATACTGCTCACTCCTCATTCCCTCAGGCTCCTCAGGAAATCTCATCCCTTAGGCACCATGGCACTGTAGCACTATTCACCTGGCAAGACCACAGAAAACCAGAGAATCACAGACTTGTTCGAGATGGAAAAGCCCTCTAAGGTCATCCACTGATGAAAATGCCTTTCAACTGCATTAAAGCAGCTGTAATCATCTCTAACATAATTCAGTTTGGGAGAAAACTGAGTAAAACAGAGGCCACACTACACAAAGGTAAGGGCAGGCAGACAGGGGGAAATGCTGCTCCCAAATCAGATCAAGCTCCCTTATCCTCCCATGTAAAGAGATCCTAAATGAATTTGGATTCCTCTGCTTTGCTCAGCTTGCTCCATCAAGTACAATCCATGTACCTCCTGCACTGAAGGGCACTGGATCAGCCCTTACCTCCTGCACTGAAGGGCACTGGATCAGCCCTTACCTCCTGCACTGAAGGGGGATTTGTGCCATCCAATGAGATCTGGACAGGCTGGGTGGAGTCACCATCCCTGGAGGCTGCTTTCCCTTGGTGCAGACACAGAGATCAGTGTGGTGGAGCTTGGCTCCTTGGCTTGGAACAAAGCAGCCTGGGGTGAGGAGTCCTGCATTGAGGCACAGCCATTTATTAAGGCTGTAGTGCCACCCAGTGAGATCTGGAAGGCCTGAGTGGTGGAGTCACCATCTCTGGAGGTGTTTAAGAGGAGAATGGATGAGGCACTTAGTGCCATGGTTTAGTTAATTGGAAGGGTTAGGTGATAGGCTGGGCTTGATTCTGGAGGTCTTTTCCAACCTGGTCCCTTCTGTGATTGTGTGAGTGCTGGACAAAGGCTAACCACATGAAGATAAAGAAGGACAAATGCAGGGTCCTGCATTCGAGAAGGAATAACAACAGGCACCAGTACAGGCTGGGGCTGCCCTGCTGGAAAGCAGCTCCATGGACAAAGCCCTTGGAGTGTCAAGTCCTGACTTGTGCTGCTTAAAAATCAGCAGAAACTGACTGAGGAGCCTGGAAAAAGTCCTCTGTTGAGGCTTGGAATCTTCCGGTCATTTCCAGGTTTTCACTGGGTGATTTCTTTTGCCCTTGGGGGCTGCATGCCTTGAGTCATTCTGGAGCTCCCAGGGAAGCAAAATTAAGATGTGCAGCACAGTGAGGAGCAGCCTTTTATAAAGGAGCCCCTCCCTCAGCAAGCTGAACCCCAGCTTTGCTTCACACTGACGTCTGCAGAACCTGGATCTGAGCAGTTCCTTCAGGTGAACAGGACCCAAACCAGACACTAACACCAACTACAGCAGGCACTAACTACTTGTGAAGTCCAGCTTGGAGAGGCAGCAAACTACATGTTGATAAAACCCACCAGGGAGGCAGCTCAAGCCTCTGTTAACTCATGGACAGCTGGCACCTCATTCATCTTTGATTTGAGAGCAGTCTCCTCGTGCTGGCACCTCCTCATCCTCAGCCTTCTGAGAGGTAATGACTGGCAAAACCAGCATTGCCAAATGTGAGAGACTTCATCCCCAATTTAAATCAAACCCAACCTCTTTACAGCCTTTCCTGCCTCAGCTGATCCTTCCACCCTGGACTTTCAGGTTGTCAGTGCCAGCAGGGTTAGACATTTGCAGCAGACAACTACCAAAGCTGGGTGAAAAACAACTCAGGGGCACACACTGCAAAAGATGTCTTCACAAACCTCTTCTCAAGAGCTCAAGGAAACTCACACCACCACTAACCATTCCCTTCTTCCAGGTGATCCTTCCACCCTGGACTTTCAGATTGTCAGCGCCAGCAGGGTTAGACATTTGCAGCAGACAACTACCAAAGCTGGGTGAAAAACAACTCAGGGGCACACACTGCAAAAGATGTCTTCACAAACCTCTTCTCAAGAGCTCAAGGAAACTCACACCACCACTAACCATTCCCCTCTTGCAGGTCTCATCCTCCAAAGACAGACCAAAAGCATGGTCAGGAAGGAGCCAGCAGCTCCTTAAAGATACCAAAGGCCAATTGGAATCTGGCATGTGTCTAACTCGTGCCAAATGAGCAGCTTCTGCTGAAACACAGGGCAGGAGAACAGGCATGGGAAGAGCACCAGCACCCTCAGAGAGCAAGCAGTGCAGCAGCACAGCAGCTGGATACTCACACTCAGCAGGAGGCACTTGTTCTCTTTGATGGCACCTATGCAGCCCACGAAGCCAATGATCATGACGAACGTCCCCGTGACGATCAGGAGGTTGGCAGCAGACAGGGACGGGAAAGATGAGGAGAGGGTGGCAAAGTTCCCTTGGGTAACAGCCAGCCAGATGCCTACTCCAAGGATTCCACAGCCTCCCAACTAGGAAAACAGAGAGAAATAAAAGAAATTTGGTTATTGTAGCTGAGCAACCCCAGATGTTAATGCAGATCAGCATGGCTCTGCTGGGGTAAAGCAGCGCTCACGGCCAGTAAGAAAGCACAGAGTTGTTTGGGTTGGAGAAGCCCTCTGAGATCACTGAGCACAACCATCAACCCAACCCAACCATGTCCATCAAACCATGGCCCCAGCTGCCATGGTCACACCTTTCTGGATCACCTCCAGGGGGTGATAACTCCACCACCTCCAACCTGGCCAGCCTGTGCCAAACTCTGACCACTCCTGCAGCAAAGAAATATTTCCTTATCTCCAACCTAACCCTCCCCTGACACAGTTTCAATTAAGTTCCTCTCCTTTTGCCTGAGACTAGGGAGAAGAGCCCAACGCCTACCTCACTGCAACCTCTTTTCAGGAAGATGTAGAGAGCAATGAGGTCTCCCCTAAGCCTCCTCTTCCCAGGAACTCATCAGTAAGATGTAACAATCAAGAAAAAGACTCAGCAGAGGCCCTAAATCCAAAACAGAACTTCAAATATCATAGAACACAATCACAGAATGGTTTAGGTTGGAAGAAACCTCAAAGCTCAGCCAGTTCCAAGCCCCTACCATAGGCAGGGACACCTCCCACTAGAACAGGTTGCTCAAAGCCTCATCCAACCTGGCCTTGAACACCTCCAGGGAGGTTGTGGATCATAGATCACATTGGGTGATTCTGTGCTCCACAACCTCCCTGGGCAACCTGTGCCAGTGTCTCACCACCCTCTTCCTAACATCCAGTTTCAATCTCCCCTCTGCCAGTTCAAACCCATTTCTCCTCCTCCTGTCATCACAAGACCTTGTCAATAGTCCCTCTCCAGCCTTCCTGTAGGAAAAACTTCTTTCTCTCTAGTGAAAAGGCAGACACTGAGTAAAGGAGACATTCCCAAAGATTCATGTGCCAAACACACTGAAAACAACACACATTCTAGTTAGGTGCCTCAGAATGCTGCCTAGAATGGCTGAAGCACTTCCAAGTTCCTGTTCTTCCCATCCCATCTCCCACGATCCAAGGGCTGGAGCAGCTCTGCTGTAAGGGCAAGCTGAGGGAGTTGGAGGTGTGCAGCCTGGAGAGAAGTCTCTAGGGGGACCTCAGAGCTGCTGCCAGTGCCTGAAGGGATCCTGCAGGAAGGCTGCAGAGAGACTTCTGCTGAGGCTGTCTGGAGCCAGGCCAAGGGGGAATGGTTTGGAGCTGAGGCAGAGCAGGGTTAGAGTGGAGCTGAGGCAGAAGCTGTTGAGTGTGAGGGTGGTGAGAGTCTGGCCCAGGCTGCCCAGGGAGGCTGTGGATCACAGAAGCACAGAATGTGAATGACCAGAGATCCCATTCTGTGCTTCTGTGATCCACAACCTTTCTGGAGGTGTTCAAGGCCAGGCTGGATGAGGCCTTGAGCAGCTGACTCTAGTTGAGAGGTGTCCCTGCCCACGACAAGCAGGTTAGAGCAGATGATGTCTGTGGTCCCTTCCAACCCTAAGCCATTCTATGACTCTCTATCACAGCTCTTGCCAGAGCATCATCTCTCAGTAGGACACCACCAACCTCTCCAAGGTTTAGTCTCTCTTGAAAGCAAGAAAGCATTTAGAGGCCACAAGGGACCAGAGAAGGTCCCTTTAAAACCATGAAAACCCACCCAGAAGAGGAGGCAGGAGGGCAGTGTAGGCAGCAGCCAACACAAAGCAGACCATTTACAACTATTACCTAGGCAAGGAACTCCTCAAAGCCACCAACACCCCAAGCATGCTGCTTACAAAGGCAAGTATGATGACTTACAACCATCAGAGCAGCACTGGGCAATTAAACAGAATTAAACCAAGAGGACTTTGCATTATTATGCAGTCACACAACACAACAGCACTCAGGTTTCTTTCTTTCCTGCTCTCCCTTATAAAATAACCATTTTTATTGAGTTTTGTAATTGCACTTTATTATCCAAATGAATTAAAGGCTAGGAAAGAAACTCTGCTGGTAGAGGAGAGAGCCAGACGTAGGAGCACAGCAATTACTGTCTGCAGAAAGTGGCTGAGCAGAAGGCAGCTCACCAAGCAGGGCAGGAGAGACACAGAGCTAACCCTGGGGCAGAGCTGAGCCTCAGCAATGGACACAGAAGAGAAGCACAAGAGCCAGAGCAGCTCCTGATACTGACTGCTAAGGTTGCCCCTGCAACTCAGAGTCACAGAACCTTGGAGGTTGGAAGGGACCTCCAGAGATCATCCAGTCCAACTGCCCTGCCAAGGCAGGCTCACCCAGGGCACTTTGCACAGGAATGCATCCTGGTGGGTTTGAAAGCTTCCAGAGAAGGAGACTCCACAATCTCTCTGGGCAGCCTGCTCCAGGGCTCTGTTACCCTCACTGTCAAGAAGTTTCTCTTCATGCTTCTCCTTCTCAGTTCCTGTCTGTAGCTGTTACTCATGTGGTTATTGCTGCTGACCACCCAAAAGAGCTTGGACCCAGTCACTTGACACCCACCCCTCAGGTACTTGTACACACTAATCAGATCTCCTCTCAGCCTTCTCCAGACCAAACAGCCCCAGAGCAGATGGGCAGATGCTCAAGTCCTCCAGTCAGCCTCATGGCTCTCCACTGGACTGTCTCCAGCAGCTCCCTGTCTCTCCTGAACTGGGGAGCCCAGAATTGGACACTATTCCAGGTGTGCTCTCATCAGGGCAGAGTAGAGGGGAAGAAGAACCTCCCTAGCCCTGTTGCCCACACTCTTCTTCATGCACCCCAGGCTGCCATTGGCTCTCTTGGCCTCAAGGGCACATTGCTGGCCCATGCAGAACTTGCTGCCCACCAGCACTCCAAGGGCTTTGTCCATGGAGCTGCTTTCCAGCAGGGCAGCCCCAGCCTGTATTGGTGCCTGTTGTTATTCCTTCTCAAATGCAGGACCCTGCTCTTGTCCTTCTTGATCTTCATGTGGTTAGCCTTTGTCCAGCACTCACACAATCACAGAAGGGACCAGGTTGGAAAAGACCCCTAGGATCAAGTCCAGCCTGTCACCTAACCCTTCTAATTAACTAAACCATGGCACTAAGTGCCTCATCCATTCTCCTCTTAAACACCTCCAGAGATGGTGACTCCACCACTCAGCCCCTCCAGATCTCACTGGGTGGCACTACAGCCTCAATAAGTGGCCATGCCTCAATGCAGGACTCCTCACCCCAGGCTGCTTTGTTCCAAGCCAAGGAGCCAAGCTCCACCACACTCTAACACAGCTCAGCTGCACTGGCCTGTGTCTCTGGCACCAAAAGAAAGCAGCCTCCAGGACACAGGGACTCAAAGCATCCCACTCAGCGGCCTTTTCAGACACAGACATCCCACATCAGCACATTCATCCTCCCACAAAGGGCCCTCTAAGAGCACTATGGATGGACAGTCCACGTCCTGGACACAAAATGGAAACATCTCCCCTGCAGAATGGGATGGGTTGGAAGGGACCTTGAATGGTCATCCAGTTCCAACCCCTGCACCATGAGAGACACCTCCCACTAGCCCAGGTTGCTCAAAACCTCATCCAACCTGGCCTTGAACACCTCCAGAGAGGGAGCATCCACAACCTCCCTGAGCAATCACAGTATCATCTTGGTTGGAAAAGCCTCTTAAGATAACAGAGTTGTATGATGGTTGGACTCAACCAATCGATGTTAAACCATGTCCCTCAGTGCCACATCTTTGCTTCCTTTAAACACTTCCATGAACTGGGATTCAGCCACTCCCCTGGGGAGCCTGTTCCAGGCTTTGAGAATCCTTTCAGGGAAGAAGTATCCCCTAATGGTGCAACTTGAGGCCATTTCCTCTCATCCTATCAGCTGCTACTACAGAGAAGAGACCAACTCCCACCTTCCTTTCAGAGAGCTGTAGAGAGTGAGGTCTCCCCCTCAGCCACTTTTTCACCACACTAGACAGCCTTAGTTCTCTCAGACACTCCTCAGAAGTTCTTCATCAGCTTCACTGACCTTCTCTGGACCTGCTCCAGGAAAACTACTGTCTACAGCTACCTGAAGGGAGGTTGTAGCCAGGTGAGGATTGGTCTCTTCTCCCAGGCAACCAGCAACAGAACAAGGGGATATAGTCTGAAGTTGTGCTGGAGGAGGTCTAGGCTGGATGTTAGGAAGAAGTTTTTCACAGAGTGAGTGATTTGCCATTGGAATGGGCTGCCCAGGGAGGTGGTGGAGTTGCCATCCCTGGAGGTGTTCAAGAAAAGGCTGGGTGAGGCACTTAGTGGGCTGGGTGACAGTTTGGACTGGATGATCTTGGAGGTCTCTTCCAACCTGGTTGATTCTGTGATACTGTCAAACATCAGGTTTGTGTTACCTACTGGTCCCCCCAAGTCACAGCAGGCCCTCTGAAACAGAGGCTTCCCTTAACACTAGCCTCAGATGGGGTTTAAACCCTCTTTCCACCAAGGAGCAGAGCACACCTCTGACCCTCCATCCAATGCCCATAACACTCAAGCACCTGGTTAAGGAAATGCTTAAGGGTATCAAGAGCCACCAGAGCCCTTCAGGAACAGGAAATGTTTTCTGTTTCCATATAGCAAAGGAATTCCTCCTCCTCCTCTCACTCTGTTCTGTTCAGCAGCACAATTCCCAGTCTGAGATCCAAGGGAGCAGAGGGACCATGTTTATTTACTCTGGATCAGAGTGAAGAGAAAACTGTTGCAAGCAAGGTTCTCTGCTGCCTGTTTGTTTTGATTTCATCATCTTGGGATCTAAGGAGCTGCTAAGTTATGGAGGATTTTATTTGGCTATTTATGATGTTCCCTCTCCTCCACTTTTTCTCTCTACCCCAGCCCCAACCCTCAGAGTCCTTGTTTGTGCCAACCAGTCAGAAGCAGAGCATTGAGCTGATGAGTCTTGACAGCACTCAGGGCTTGTTGAGTTGTGAAATGAAACAAACCCAAATCCATTACCAGGGCTACTCTGGACAAGCTGGGAGCTTCCATGCAAACAGTGAACCTAGCTTCAACCTGATCTCCTGGAAGCAAGCACAGCTCTGGATTGAGTCCGTGTGGGATGCTTTGAGTCCCTGTGCCCTGGAGGCTGCTTTCCCTTGGTGCAGACACACAGATCAATGCAGAAAACACAAAGACAACCCAAATCTCCCTCAGAGATGTCAGGCTCCTGCTCACAGCAACTTGGATCTCCTTGTGAAATATTTAACCCTTATGTGCCTAACTGCAAGCAAGGCAGCTCAGGGCTAAAGCCAAAGCAAAATGCAGTCTCCTCCAACATTAGTTTGTGATAAAGATTGGGTTTGATTTCTTTCCTTTGGTAAAATCTTTTATTCTAAGGCCAAAACAGTGACACACCAGGAGAGAGAATGTCAGAGTGGGTACAACACAACAGACCTCAGTGTAAACCTTCAGCAGGCTCTTCAGTCTCCTGTGAAGAAATGCTGAGTTGGGGTTGTTCAGCCTGGAGAAGAGGAAGCTTCAGAGACACCTCAGAGCAGCCCTGCCAGTACCTGAATAGGCTACAGGAGAGCATCAGAGCGGATTCCTTAGGATAGAGAGACAGCCAGGGAATAACTCCAGGAGAATCCTCAGCAGCCCTTTCTATGACAATTTGTATGGTGTTTAATAACAAACATTACTCCCAGCATGGGGCAAAAAGCATATTCACCTTCAGATGATGGAGGGAGAAGATTCTGCCCCTCTGCTCTGCTGAGGCCTCACCTGGAGTCCAGCACCCAACTAGAAGAGCCCCAAAGCAAGAGAGAAATGGAACTGCTGGAGTGGGTCCAGAGGAGGCCACAAAGATGATCAGAGACTGGAGAACCTCTGCTATAGGAACAGGCTGGGAGAGTTGGGGTTGTGCAGCCTGGAGAAGAGAAGGCTCCAGGGACACCTTAGAGCTGCATTTCATATCTGCAGGGAGCTGCAGGCAGGCTGGGGAGGGACTGTTCAGAAGGACCTGTGGGGATAGGCTGAGGGCAATGGTTTGGAAGTAGAGCAGGGCAGAGTTAGGTTGGAGCTGAGGAGGAAGCTGTGCAGAGGCTGGCACAGGCTGCCCAGGGCTGTGCTTCAGGCCCCATCCCTGGAGCCATTCAAGCTCAGTCTTGCTGTGTCCCTTGTGCAGCCTGCTCTAGCTGGAGGTGTCCCTGCTGCCTACAAGATGCCCTTGGAGGGTCCCTTCCAACCCAATGCAATCTGTGAAGCTGTGCCTGAGCTCCAAAATCCTGAGCACAAAGACACCTGCAGTGGGTTCACTGCACCTGGTTGTGACAGGAGTGATTTCTTCTGCTAAAGACAAAGCTCTCCCAGGCTTTATACAGCAGAGCCCTAAAAGCAGTCATTCAGCCCTCCTCTCCTTCCCCCAGAGACACAGGCACGTGTGTGCCTGCTCTCCTGCCGGGGGAAAAAGAAGCTGCCTATGGAATTAGATCCTCCAAATTGTTCTAATGGGTTAGAAAATAAATTATTCAGGCCTCAGTGCATACATTTAGAATTGATCTTACAGTGTGGTAAACAAAGTAATCCTGAGCAGCCCAGCATATGTGCATGTTGGTGGAGCAAATTATCCTGAAGTTGCAGGGGTGTGCTTAAAATCCTGCAGGAGATATTGCCTGCTTAGGCAGGGGAATGGTTGGGGGTGTCTGAGTGGGGCTTTTGCTGCTGTAATTACAGAATCACAGAATGTCAGGGGCTGGAAGGGATCTTGGGCAATGACTTCAAACCAGAGCAGAGCAGATTGAGATTGGATGTGAGGAACAAGCTCTGCAGCAGGAGGCTGCTGGAACACTGCAACAGGTTGCTCAGGGAGGTGGTGGAGGCTCCATGCCTGGAGATATTCCAGGTGAGGCTGGAGAGGACTGTGGGCAACCTGCTCCAGTGGAGGATGTCCCTGCTGAGTGCAGGGGGTTGGGCTGGGTGAGCCTCGGAGATCCCTTCCAACTCAGACCATTCTGTGATTCTATGATATTGAGGCTCTAGGACTCTGCATTGCAGAGCTAAAGAATAAGCACAAACTCCTCCAAGATGGCCATGATCTGAGCTGTGTTCTTCCAGCAACAGCTTACAAAGAACAAGGAAACAAACACCCAAAAAGGGTCAGCTAATGGGGATGATGTTCCTGGGAGAGCAGAGACTGACACAGTACCAGTCCATAAACACCATGAGGGGATGGGAAAGGTGAGGGGAGGATCATTACTCATTTTCCTTAAGATTATGAAGGCTACAGGTTGAAAAGCAATAAAAGCAGGCACTTCCCCTCCAGACATTTGATTAAACCCTGGAATTCAAAGGCCCAGAGTTATGTGGACATCAAATGCAAGCAGGTTCAAAACTGCACTACACAAATCAAAACATCCCAGCACATTCAGAGTGTCATTCTGCATGCAGCTTTTGCAGGGGTGGTGAGTGCTGCCACATCCAGTTGGCAGCTGTCACCAGTGGTGTTCCCCAAGGACCAGTGCTGGGCCAAGGCCTATTCAATATCTTTGTTGATGCTCTGGACCAGGGGATTCAGTCCAGCATCAGTAAGTTTGCAGATGACAGCAAGCTAGGAGCAGCTATGGAACTGGTGAAGGGTAGGAGAGCCCTGCAGAGGGACCTGGCCAGGCTGGATGGGTGGGCAGAGGCCAAAGGGATGAGACCGAACAAGGCCAAGTGCAGGGTTCTACACTTTGGCCACAACAACCCCAAGCAGCACTACAGGCTGGGGACAGAGTGGCTGAGAGCAGCCAGGCAGAGAGGGAGCTGGGGGTGCTGGGAGAGAGGAGCTGAAGAGGAGGCAGCAGTGCCCAGGTGGGCAGCAGAGCCAATGGCATCCTGGGCTGGCTCAGGAGCAGTGTGGGCAGCAGGACAAGGGAGGTTCTTCTGCCCCTGTGCTCAGCACTGCTCAGGCCACACCTGGAGTGCTGTGTCCAGTTCTGGGCTCCTCAATTGCAGAGAGATGTTGAGGTGCTGGAAGGTGTTGAGAGAAGGGCAGCAAGGCTGGGGAGGGGCCTGGAGCACAGCCCTGTGAGGAGAGGCTGAGGGAGCTGGGGGTGTGCAGCCTGCAGAAGAGGAGGCTCAGGGCAGAGCTCATTGCTGTCTGCAGCTCCCTGCAGGGAGGCTGTAGCCAGGTGGGGTTGGGCTCTGCTGCCAGGCAGCCAGCAACAGAAGAAGGGGACACAGCCTCAAGCTGTGGCAGGGCAGGTCTAGGCTGGATGTGAGGAGGAAGTTGTTGGCAGAGAGAGTGATTGGCATTGGAATGGGCTGCCCAGGGAGGTGGTGGAGTGGCCGTGGCTGGAGGTGTTGAAGCCAAGCCTGGCTGGGGCACTTAGTGCCATGGTCTGGGTGATTGGGCAGGGCTGGCTGCTAGGTTGGGCTGGCTGAGCTTGGAGCTCTCTTGCAACCTGCAGAGAGCAATGAGCTCTGCCTTCAGCCTCCTCTTCTCCACACTGCACACCCCCAGCTCCCTCAGCTGCTTCTCTCCAGCCCTGTTCTCCAGACCCTTCCTCAGCTTTGTTGCCCTTCTCTGGACCTGTTCCAGTCCCTCAACGTCCTTCTTGGTGTGAGTGGCCTAAAACTGAACCCAGCACTCAAGATGCAGCCTTGCCAGTGCTGCAGTGGCATCACCACTTCCCTGATCCTGCTGGTCACTTTTTCCTGATCCAAGCCAGGATTCTGTTGGCCTTCTTGGCTACCTGGGCACACACTGGCTCATGCTCAGCTGCTGTCAACCAGCACTCCCAGCTCCTTTTCTGTCACACAGCTTTCCAACCACGGTGTCCCAAGCCTGGAGCATTCACATGGTTGTTGTGACCCCAGTGCAGCACCTGGGACCCAGCATCATTAAATCTCATCACGCTGGCCTTAGCCCATGGATCCTGCCTGGCCAGATTCCCTTGCAGAGCCTTCCTACCCTCCAGCAGATCAACACTCCCACTCAGTTTGGTGTTCTCTGCAAACTGACTGAGAGTTTCTAGATCTCCTGGTCCAAACCAGTGATAAAGACATTAAAGAGAACTGGCCTGTGCTGAGCCTTGGGGCACCACCACCAGTGCTGAACTCCATCTCCCACCACCACATTTTACTTGAAGATTAGCTCCAAACACAGAACTCACCTTGCAGCACAGACAGTTATGGACAGCAGCAGCAGCCCAAAGCCTCCAAGAGCTGCTGGCCCTGTTGGTGTCACCACCCCTGTCACAGCAGGAGGCAGGGATCCAACCTGGCTGTCACACTGTCTGCCTCTCCTGAACTGATGAACATGCTGCCTGTCTCCCTGCGACAAGCCACCTCCTCGTCAGCGGTGCCACCAGAGCAGCACTCAACCTGATTCCAAGGCAGACTTCATGTTCCACCTTCCATGGGCCTCAGCTTGATGCCCTGCATGACAGGCAGGCAGCCATGACACCACACAGCTACCTCAGGTCTACAAGCCTCACCTATGTTCTGCCTGCCAGCCTGACATCCTGGGACTCATCCTCTCACTGCCCTCCAACTGCACTGCAGCCTTGTCATGGGCTTGAAGAAATAGACCTTAGCAGCTCATGTCCTTGCTTTCCCTCCCTTCAGACACTTCCCTCCCACAAACAGGCTTTGGTTGAGGATCTTCCACCCACTGCATTTGCCTGATGATTACCAAGAACGTTCTTATCAATTCCAGAAAGGCTACAAACAGGACCCTGGGGTTCAGTGTAGCCACAGAAACCTCACAAGGGTGCTCATTTTTGTAGTGTTAGCAATGGAAACAGAGTTGTTATGGTTGGAACAGACCTTGAGGATCACTAATTCCAGCCATTAAACTTGGAAACAAGTCCAGTGTGCAAAATGATGCTTTTCCAGTTACCCTAGTGAGGACTGTATCCAATTGTGGACTCCCCAGCTCATGAGAGGCAGGGATCTGCTGTTGAGAGTCTAAGGGAGGCTGTGAGGATGATGAAGGGTCTGGAACATCTCTCCTATGAAGAAAGGCTGGGAGCCCTGGGGCTGGTTAGGCTGAAGAAGAGAAGACTGAGAGGGATTTGATCAGTGTCTATAGATATGAGAGAAGGGTGCCAGGATGAAGGTGCCAGGTCCTTTTGTGGTGAAACAACAGGTACAAGCTGGAACCCAGGAGATTCCACCTCAACATGAGGAGAGAATTCTTTGGTATGAGGGTGCTGGAAGCCTGGAGCAGGCTGCCCAGAGAGGTTGTGGAGTCTGCTTGTCTGGACACTTTCAAGCTCCACCTGGATGTGTTCCTGTGTAGCCTGCCCTGGGTGACCCTGATTTGGCAGGGAGGTCAGACTGGATGATCTCCAGAGGTCCCTTGAATCCCTACCATTCTGTGATTCTATGACTGAGCCTCAAGAGCCAAAGCCTCAAGCAATTCTAGTTGAGTTCCCTCAGAGAAGTTCAGTCTAACAACTAAAGCAAGTGTGGGGGCAACTGAAGCCATCAAAAGACAGAAGATCATGCTGACAGCTGCTAATGGAGAAGTGAATAAAGCCTCACTCAGTTAATCCCTACTGGTTTATTAGCAGCATTCTCCTGCTCCTGCTTCCTCAACAACACAGTTATCTATCAACTCCAGTTACAAAAGCACAGAAGTACAACATCTATGAGTTAATGCATCCAATCTGAAAGTGATGGCTTGCACTCACAGGCTCAAAAGCCATTGGGACCCTGGAAGGTGTACTCAATCACTCCCTCACCCAGCAACGTGCTCCAAGCACCTGCATAGCTACCTCTGACTGCAATCAGTCACTGCTGCAGCACCCTTCATTGTCCCACACTGCAGTCATCTGGCTGAGGATCACAGAATCAAGCAGGTTGGAAGAGATCTCCAAGCTCATCCAGCCCAACCTAGCACCCAGCCCAAAGCCAATCACCCAGACCATGGCACTAAGTGCCCCAGCCAGGCTTGGCTTCAACACCTCCAGCACAAGAAGGAGCAGGTCCAGAATAGGCCACAAAGATGCTCAGAGGGCTGGAGAACATCCCCTGTGGGGACAGACTGGCAGAGTTGGGGCTGTGCAGACTGGAGAAGGCTCCAGGCAGACCTTAGAGCAGCCTTTCAGTACCTGAAGGGGTTCCAGGAGAGCTGGGAAGAGACTTTGGACAGGGGCTGGGAGTGACAGCGGTTTGAAATCGGAGCAGGGCAGTGTGCTGGTTTGAGGCTAGTTGCAATATTTTTACTGAAACTAAATCCTTAGCTGTGAGAAGAAAGAAACAAACCCAACAGTAACCTATATGACCCATTCCTCTGCTGAGACACACAACTAGTCAAGGTATAGATAAGACAGCTCTCACACACTGCTCAGTTAGCTCTCACTTCTGCCTGTTCCTTCCTATGGTCTGGTCTGTGTGGTTGTCTCTGCCTTAACTCTAATGCAATCCAACTCCTTTTTTCCTCTAACCTCCTTGTTGGTTTTTTTTGACCTCTCACCTCAGATCTCCAGATCTATCACATGAGATAGATGTGGGTTGATCTGCTTATTTCTGAAAGCAGGGAAAGAGGGAGGGGGAAGGGGGTTTGGGGTCAGGAGCCCTCCTGGGGACTCTGATTTCTGGGAAGGGTCTTTCTGTGTTACTTTCACCTTGTATATAACTGTATATATCTGCCTGTAACTTGTGCTAAGCTGTAAACACAGCTTCATTCTTTACCTCCCAGCTGGCTGAGTCTAGTCTGGGTGATGGGTAACTCCCAAACCATCGCAGGCAGATTTAAGTTGGAGATCAGGAGGAAGTTCTGCACAATGGGGGTGGGGAGACACTGGCACAGGTTTCCCAGGGACATTGTGGATGTTCCCTCCCTGGAGGTGTTCAAGGCCAGGTTGGATGAGGCCCTGAGCAACCTGTGCTGGTGGGAGGTGTCCCTACCCACGGCAGGGGAGATGGAACTGGATGATCTTAAAGGTCCCTTCTACCCAACCCATTCTGTGATTCCATGATTAGTGCTTTCCTCTCTCCTCTAAGCACTGGATGGGCTTAGTGTAAGACAGAGGCAGTGAAGTAAGAAGATGAAAGGGGTCATATTAAAACCAGAGAGAAATGAAGAGGTGTCTAAAGGAGTATAAAGGTACCAGAGACCACCTTTCTATTTCATGTTCCTCGAGAAGTTTCCAACCCATGTGCCAACAGGCAGAGCCTGCACACAAATAAACCACAAACCATGTTTGTGCTGCACCTTTAATCCATCCACAGAGTTGTGGAGACAAGGCAGGGGTGGTTGCTATAGAAACCTCCACACAGTGAATATAGATCCAGGAGTGGAAGTGCAAAGTTAGCTGTGCAGCCACAGCAGAAACTTGCTGATGCTGGGAAAAATAAATGATGACAGCCAGAGATGATCTCCTCCTTCACCATGGCTTTGAAAAGAAGGGTCTGGAGGGTTTAAACCATCATCTGATTCAATAGGCTGAATGAAGGATTCTCCTGCAGCGCACCCTGGCAGCAGCTGAACCTAGTTCTGAAGTTGGGGCAGGTCACAGAAAGTCTCCAGCTTCAGCCCCAGAATGGGGGAAGGTGACTTGTACTAAAGCCTTTGGCTCTGCTTCGTAAGAGGATCCTTCCCCCAGGCCCCAAACTGTGCTGTCATTACAGTTCACGTTCCTGAGGGAGAGCTTTGCAAACAGAAATTGGTTCTCTTTGCAGATGTTTACCCATCCCCCTTCTACTCAGCTCTACAGAGGCCACACCTGGAGTAGTCCAGGTCTGGGGATAGTTCAAGAGAGACAGGGAACTGCTGGAAGGAGTCCAGCAGAGGCTACAGAGCTGCTGAGGGGCCTGGAGCAGCTCTGTGAGGAGCAAAGGCTGAGAGCCTGCAGAAGAGCAGCCCCAGAGGGGAGCTGAGCAATGCTCAGCAA
The DNA here is from genome assembly GCA_013400475.1 of Tricholaema leucomelas. Lineage (NCBI taxonomy): Eukaryota > Metazoa > Chordata > Aves > Piciformes > Lybiidae > Tricholaema lacrymosa > Tricholaema leucomelas. Next base: position 107,871 of record WAAF01003893.1, on the reverse strand, counting down.
CAGCTAAAGGAGCTGTGGGGGGCAAGAGGCTGGGGCCAGACTCTTGTCAGTGGTGCCCAGGGACAGCACAAGGGGCGCTGGGCACAAAGTGGCACCCAGGAGGTTCCCTGTGAGCAGGAGGAGAAAGTTGTTTGGTGTGAGGGTGCTGGAGGCCTGGAGCAGGCTGCCCAGAGAGGTTGTGGAGTCTGCTTGTGTGGAGAGCTTCCAACCCGCCCTGGGCATTGTGCTGCTGGGCAGGCTGCTGTGGGTGCCCTGCTTGAGCAGGGGGATTGGACTGGATGATCTCCAGAGGTCCCTTCCTAGAATCCCAGCATGGGAAGGAATTAGGTCTACACAGTAAAGAGGTCTTCTCAATTCCTCCAGCTCTGCTACATTCTCCCTTTCCTCTCACCTCTCCCTCAGCAGTCAGCAGCAGTGTCAAGGACGTACAGAGTCACCATCATACACTGCTCTTAAACCTACCAGCTGACAGCAAAGGGCTAGAGGTGAAGTCAGCAGGACACCATCCACACAAGAGTCCTTCCCTTAGTGCTATCACAGCTCCTGTGGCCGTGACCTGCTCTCTTTGAGGACAGTCAAACACCTTCCACATCACAGGGAGTCCATTCCCACTATTCTCCAAGTCCCTCTCTCCATGTCCCAGCACAGGACCCTCAGGCTGATTCCTGGCTCACTGAACTGTTACCTGGAGCAGCTCTGGAATCAAGCCCATCCTCAGCAGGGACAGGATGGGTTTGGGAAGCAGCAGAACTTTTACACAAGATCCTAGCCCACCAGAAAGCTGTGAAACAGGTCTCCAGCACAGCCCTCCTGTCTGTGTCACAGCTATGAAAACCTTTTAACTGGTTTAAGAAGGTTCCTCATGTTCATGCTCCCAGTAAAGCTGAAGACACATTCCAGCAGCACTGCAGTCCCAGTCAATGGCAGTAACACACAGTGTGAGGTTAGTGGGGGGAAATAAAACAACTGGGGCATGAGGCAGGGGTGCTGAGCCTCATCAACAAAAGAAACCTGCAGTGCAAGGCTGGTTCAGATCACTCCAACTCCATCCCTCACCCTCCCCTTCTCTGTTTTCTCTCCACAGCACCAGCCTGTGCCACACTTCCCAGGGAGCATCTCCTGCTGTGAGGATGTAGCCTAACCCCTGCATTGCCATCACAGCTCACATGCAAAATGCTCACTGGACTTAATAGTATGAGCACCACAACTATCTAGGGTACCCAAGGTGCAAATGCAAACCTACCTCCATGGAAGAAAGTTAACTAGGTCAGCAATCATGTATTAGAAGGGACCTTAAAGATCATCCAGTTCCAGCCCTCTGCCATGGGCAGGGACACCTTTCACTAGAGCAGATTGCTCAAGGTCCCATCCAACTTGGTTCTGCACACTGCCAGGTTTGGAACCTCCACAACTTCTTTGGGCAACCTCTTCCAGTGCCTCAGCACTCTCATGGGGAAGAAGTTCTTCCTGAAGGCTAATCTAAATCCAGCTTCTTCCAGCATGAAACCATTGTCCCTCATCCACCATGGCCTCTAACACCTCCAGGGAAGAGGCATCCACAACCTCCCTGGGCAACCTGCTCCAATATCACATCACTCTCATGGGGAAGAAGTTCTTCCCAATGCCTAATCCAAATCCAGCTTCTTCCACCTCAAAGCCATTAACCCTCATGCTGTCACTTCCAGCTCTTGCCCAAAGTCCCTTCACAGCTCTGCTGCAGCCCCTTCAAGTACTGGAAGGCTGCCCTAAGGTCTCCCTGGAGCCTCCTCTTCTCCAGGCTTCACAAAAAGACTAAACCCAAAATGTAAATTACACCAAGATGCAGTGAGCCCTTCTTTTTCTGAGCTTTGGCTTTCTAGAGAGACCAGGGAGGATGAGCAAGCCTGGACACTGCAGCTGGCTTTCAACACAAGCCCTTTTTAAGCAGTCCCATCAACAGGCAGCTCACAGGGTTGTAGGAAGGGTTTCTACATGTCCAGTATTGATCCCCTGATCAGTAACAGACTTGTCAGCCATAATCACCCCTAATAGCAGCAGCCTGGCATCACAGAGCTCAGCTGCTTTCAACAAACACCACTGCAGAGCTGAGCAAGAGGCAGGCTGAGGCTTTGCTGGGTTGTCACCAATACTGGTCCAGGCACACAGAGCAGCACTGCAGCACATCCACCCCACGGCAGCAGGCTGGGAACACCACCAGTGTCCATCTGGGACAGCAGATCCCAATGCCCTGTCAGGAGAACCACTCCAGTGGAGTGGGAGCGCAGGAGAGAGCATGGATGATCCCCTGGTTTGTGTTTATTTGGTTGAGGCTTTGCTGTGCCACAACACATCTGAGGGTCTTCTGCATTCATTTGTGTCCCAGGCCACTTCTCAGCACAGGCAGTATGGCAGCAGTCACCAGTGTCACTTCAGCTAGGTTTTCTGCACTGGTTATCCCCAGAGGAACCACCACACTGCTTACTACCACCAACCAAACACCTGCTCTGGAAGCAGCTCAGATGCTTTGGAACAAGCACAGTTAGCTAAACAAACCTGGCAGCAGCAGCTTTATTGCAAGCTACAGACAGGAGAGCTTCACACTACTACATTTTTCCTTTCCTAAACTGCTTTGGTAGGAAGAGACCTCTAAGATCATTGAGTCCAATCATCAACCTAGCACCACCATGGCCATTAAACCATGGCCCCAAATGACACAGGCACACTTTCCTTGAACACCTCTATATTTTACCTTGCTTTACCTGCTTCAGGGCTCTGCAGAAATGAGCCCAAAGTCTGTGAAGTAAAAATGAGCATAAACATTGCCACTGAGACTGACCAAGTGAGCTTAGACTAAGGGCTACCTGCAAGTATCCCTCTGTCACACAATTACAGATGGCACAGGGTTGGAAGGGACCCTCCAAGGGCATCTTGTGCAACCGTCCTGCAGGCAGCAGGGACACCTCCAGCTGGAGCAGGCTGCACAGGGACACAGCAAGGCTCAGCTTGAATGGCTCCAGGGATGGGGCCTCAAGCACAGCCCTGGGCAGCCTGTGCCAGCCTCTGCCCACCCTCACTCTGCACAGCTTCCTCCTCAGCTCCAACCTAACTCTGCCCTGCTCCACTTCCAAACCATTGCCCTCAGCCTGTCCCCACAGCCTCTTCTGAACAGTCCCTCCCCAGCCTGCCTGCAGCTCCCCTGCAGGTACTGAACTGCAGCTCTGAGGTCTCCTTGGAGCCTTCTCTTCTCCAGGCTGCACAACCCCAACTCTCCCTGCCTGTTCCCATAGCAGAGGTTTTCCAGCCCTCTGATCAGCTTGGTGCCCTCCTCTGGACCTGTTCCAACAGGTCCATGTCCTCCTTGTGCTAGGGAGCCTGACAGCTGGACACAGCTCTGCAGGTGAGGTCTCACCAGAGCACAGTGGCAGACTCACTGAGTCATTTCCCTTCATCTGTCTCTGCTTTATCTTTCCATGGTGAGTTGAGGACTCACCTCTGTCCTCCCCTGCAGTATCTCAGCCATGGGCTTTGTATTCCAGGGCTTTCTCTTCCTTACTAGCCAGTTATGCTCTGCAGAGAGCCATGGGAGAGAGGAGAGGTGGACTCTTGACAGTCTCCCCCTAGTGGGCAAGCAGCATATTGCTTAGATGCTCCTTGCTTTGGACCCTTGAGCGTCTCCCCCTAGTGGGCCGGCCGCCTATTGCTGAGATACTCTTTCCAAGCTCATTCCGTTGGACCCTTGACCTGCTGGCCACACTTCTTTAGATGCAGTCCAGAAGAAGTCGTCACAGAAGTGGTGACAGAAGTGATTGAAGTTCCTAAACTGCAGAAGTTTTTAGCTTAAACCCCACCTTCTCCTGTCAAATGCTACAGGATACAACAGCAAAACAAAAAGGGCAAGTAATTCAGGTCTATGCAACCAGCTTTTAGACATCTAGGGTGGGATTCAGTCACCCAGCTTTAATGGCAGCACTGTTAGTGATGTCTAGAGACCGGTATGGCTCATGAAGCCTACCTTTGGTCAGCTGAAGAGCTCCCTAGACACCATGAGTGGCGCTGAGCAGCATTTCCCTGACCACAACAGTAGCCCAGACACCAAGACTTAAGGCAGCCTGGATTCTCACTCAAAATCATCTGCCCAGACTCTACCTTTTTTGTCCCTGGAAAGAAAGAGGCATCTCCAAGAGTCACTCTGGCCTGTCCAAGAATATGCATGCAGGACAACTCAACTTTTGGGAAGCACACTCTGTGCAGGGACTGTAGGGCAGTCAGAGCAAATGGCACAGCCCTTCTGGACAGTGTCCAGAGAAAAGCAATGGAGATGGTGAAGGGTCTTGAGGACAGGGCTGGGGGAGGAGCAGCTGAAGGAGTTGGGGGTGTTCAGTCTTGAGAAGAGAAGGTCTCTGAGAGACCTCATTGCTTTCTATAGTTCCCTGAAAGGAGGCTGCAGTGAGCTGGGGGTTGGTTGTTTCTCCCAGTTAACAGGTGATGGAGAGGAACTGGCCTGAAATTGTGCCAGGGAAGGGTTAGGTTGGAAATGAGGACAAATTTCCTTCCTCCCAGAGTGATCAGGGACTGGCACAGGCTGCCCAGGGAGGTGGTGGAGTCCTCATGCCTGGAGGTGTTCAAGGAAGGTGTGGCACCTGGGGCCAGTTTGCTGGCCATGGTGGGGTTGGGATGTTGGTTAAACTGGATGATCTTGGAGGGCTTTTGCAACCCAAACAATTCAGTGATTCTGTAAAACTCTTCCCTCATCCTGCTACCTAAAGAGGCAGAGGCACATGAGGTCGTCAAACTTCACAATCCTCCCTGAGGCAATTTGGAAATCAACTTCTCTACTCTTAGTAAAGTTACACATTGCTTCCCCCCCCACCCCTTCCTTATGCAATAGGATGATTGCAGCATAACTATTAAACCCCACCTGTGTTCAAACAGCGAGGGAAAGCAGGAAGGATCAAACCATCTCCATTTAGCACATCCCTCCTGGAAAGCATTCAGCCACCCTCACCTTCCTGCACTGCCCATGACATGTGTGGCTCTGGCAGCTGTTAATTCAGAAGCCTGACTGACAGGGATTTAGGGCTTTCCTTATGGCTTTGTGTTGTTCTTCCCTCCCCCCCTCCATGTTATAAATTCATGACCAGTTGCAGTTCATTGCATTTTTATGTTTGGCAGTTTTATTTACACACTCTCTCCTTGCCATTAGAAGAGGGGGGTAGAAAAAAAGGAAAGCTTTTGGGTTTCTGCAGCTCCTCAATCATTCTGTGCTGGGGCCTAAACTGAGATGGAAACAAAGACTTCTGGCTCATCTAAAAATAAACTGTCATCTGCAAAGCTTTCTCAGCACAACTTTCCATCATCAGGCACAGCTACATAAACATAGCTTTATAAATTATATATATATAATATCTTAAGTCTTTGCATGCTCACAGCACTTTTACCAACCCTTGTTTTGCCATACTTGCTTAAAAAAACCCACAAAGCCAAACAAAACAGATGTAAAATCATTGCCAATGATGATAAATGAACATAGCTTCATAAAGAGCCAGGCTGGCAAAGCTGGGATGGCCACAGAGGGTACTGGAACTCAAGTGCCAAAGGTGAGAAAATCAAAAGCTTTTAGATCTAAATGTTACAGCCTTCAGCAAAGAGGGGAAATGGGAGTCAACACTCTGGTCACACCAGGCACTAATTCCAGCATGTCCTCCCACAACTGAAAGCAGATTTAATAGGGAAGAGAAGAGAATAAAGGAGCTCCAAGGCAGAGGCTGTTGCAAAGTGACTGTGCTGGGTGGAATAGGTCTGACTAGAGAGTAAAAATCAGAGACACGTAGGAATCAGATAGAAAAGGCAGCCAGATGTGGAGAAACAAACTGTACTCAAAGAAGAACAAGAGGATGCTTTAGATAGTGAGCTGTGTTCTTAGGTGAACCACAAAAGGAGCTTTTTCTGGACAGCAAGGTGACAACAAGACTCGGTGTGAAACCTCTTCACTAAGTTGAGGCTAAAAATCCTATTTGTAACTCAAGGAAAAAGTCTTACTTAGTAACTCAAAGAATCACAGAACACACTGGGGTGGAAGAGACCTTTAAAGGTCATCCTGTCCAACCCCCCTGAAGCAAAGCAGGGACATTCTCCACTAGATCAGGCTGCTCAGAGACCCATCATGTCTGGCCTTGAACGTGTCTAGTGATGGGGATTCCATCACCTTCTGGGCAAACTGCTCCACCATTCCACCACCTGTAAATAACTCCTTCACTATGTCCAGTCTCAGTCCATCCTTCTCCAGTTTCAAACTATTGCCCTCTGTCCTTCCCCAGCTTTTCTGCAGACTTCTTTCAGGTACTGAATGCTGCTATCATGAGTCCATTCCCAGTCTGCAGCTGTACAATGGAGAATGGCTCATAATTGATGACCTGCAGCCACTTAAAGCTAACTGCCTGTAAACAAGCAGCTCAGTAGCAAGACAACCTCTCAAGATTATTTCAGCAGCATCTATTTCATTTTACCATTTAACAGGGAAAACACAATCAGAGGGACAGAAAGATCTGATCCCTGGAGCCTGTCCTGAACAGCTCATCTTCAGGCAGCAAAGTGAGCCCCCAAGAGGCAGACACTCCAGGATTCTTCTGGTATTTCAGTCCCAGCATGGTCTTTTGCTCTCTTAAGGGCAAGTAAGCTTTGCCTATCACTAGCAATGCTTGGTGTCAGGTCTGGAATAAGGATATCTCACCTGGCGTGTGGCACATCCCAAGAACTACTCTAATGCAACAGGCTTCACCCCATGAATCTCAGCAATATGCTGCCTGCCCACTAGGGGGAGACTCTCAAGGGTTCAAAGCAAGGAGCATCTCAGCAATATGCTGCCTGCCCACTAGAGGGAGACTGTCAAGAATCCACCTCTCCTCTCTCCCATGGCTCTCTGCAGAGCATAACTGGCTAGTAAGGAAGAGAAAGCCCATGGCTGAGATACTGCAGGGGAGGACAGAGGTGAGTCTTCAACTCACCATGGAAAGATAAAGCAGAGACAGATGAAGGGAAATGCTTTCAGCAAATAGCCTATGAAACTGCTGAATGGCCTAGAGCATAAATCTGAGGGGCAGGTAAGGAACGTGGGCTTGCTCAGCCTGGAGAAAAGAAGGCTGAGAGGAGGTAGCTTCATTCTCTGCAACTCCCTTAAAGGAGGTTGGAGCAAGGCAGGTGTTGGTCTCTTCTTCCTAATAACAAGTGACAAGATGAGAAGAACAGGTCTCAAGTTAAGCCAGGGGAGGTTTAGGTTGGTCACAAGGAAAAATTTCTTCATTGAGAGGATTGTCAAAGCCTGGAACAGGCTGCCTAGGGCAGTGGTGGAGTCCCCATCTCTGAAGAAGTTAAATAATCAAGTAGATGTGGTGCTGAGGGACATGGATTAGCAGTGGACTTAGCAGTGCCAGGTTAATAGTTGGATTCAATGATCTTGGAGGTCTTTTCCAACCTTAGTGATTCTAACTAGTCCCCTCTAGACCTACTGACCTGGATGACTGTTCCCTCTCTATCTTGACCTTCGTCCTCAGCTATACCACCTCAGCAATTTCTGTTAGTCAACAGAAGCTCTGCATTCAGCCTTAATTTGAAGACTTGGCGTTCACTGAACCAAAGCTGCTTCCTGCTCAATGACTGCAGCCTCTGGATTTGCTTATGGAAGGGGAATGAAAGAACCAATGGGGGGAGGGAAATGCCAAGAGGACCGCTTGAGGAAAGCCACCCAATGGTAGCAATGCTACTGGGAACCTTCACGGTGCTCCTGGGAGCATGCAGCGTGGCTGAAATGCTCGAGCAGCAGCACACACAGACTGAGAAGCAAACAGGGTGAACTGGAAGTGTTGCTCAGCTGCCAGAGCTACCAGGTCATTGGCATCAGTGACAGGTGCTGGAGTGAGTCCACAGGCAGCTCAGGAGGGACAGGCAGGACAGGCAAGGTGGAGGTGTCACACTGTATGCAAGGGAGGGGTTTGACTGCACAGCTCTTAAGTGATGATGTGGTTGAGAGGCTGTGGTGAGGATCAGGGGGATGGAAAACAAAGGAGATGGTGTAGAGGGTGACTACTACCAACCACCTGGCCAGGATGCGAGCGGTTAGGAGATCAGCAGCCCTGGTCCTTATGGGGCGTTTCGACTTCCCTGACACTAACTGGGAACATCATACTGCTGAGATGAGCAGGTCTGGGAAAGTCTTGAAGCCTGTAGGAGATGAATTCTTGACACTAAAGACAGCTAGGAGAGATGCCTCCCCTGGCCTGCTGTCTGTGCTCCTGGGGGCTGTGACTGGTGGCTTGGCTGAACAAAGAACTCCTCCTGATGGAGCTCAAGAGGTCTCACTTTCCAAGTGCCTCTCTTCCTGCATCTGAGCTGTTGTGTGCTGGATCTCGGCATCAGGTGAAGCAGGATACCAACTGTGAGTGCCAGGGCAGATGAATTTGCCCAAAGCAGGATGAAATTTAAGAGAACATCTGACTTTCCACTGGGCTGGTGCAAAGTGGCAGGGCATGAAGTGTGCTCAAGGCAGTAGGACAGGAATTAACAAGAGAAAGCAAAGGTTAGAAGGAGCTGAGTCAGAGGGAAGCTCTGGAGGAAGGCGGTAGAGTCGCTGTCTCTGGAGGTGTTCAAGAAAAGCCTGGATGAGGCACTTAGTGCCATGGTCTGGTTGACTGGATAGGGCTGGGTGCTAGGTTGGACTGGATGATTTTGGAGGTCTCTTCCAACCTGGCTGATTCTATGATTCTAAGATGCAGCTTTGTCAGACCAAGGCAGTGCAGCGAAGGGAGGGCAAAAGCACAGGGAGAGCTGATGAAAACCTGATGTCATTGTGCTCCTTTATTTAAGGCAGAAAGTTGCTATTGGCAAGCTGCTGCCTGGGTAATTGCTTCCTTCTTGGTCTGATGGATCTGAGATTTGCTGTCAGCCTTCCAGGGGCAGTGCTAAGCTGATCCATTTTCTCTGGATTAAACAGCCATGGGATTTGCTCAGTTTAGGGCAGCATGAGTGTGAATCGTTATGCAGGAGTGCTAAAGCACCACCAAGACATGCATGGTGCTGCCAGGGCTGTGTCTTAGCCCTCTCTAATAAAAACTGCTTTGGTCCAAGAATAACTAACCTCAGTTGTACTCTTCAATGGCTGTGGCTGGTGCAAGCAGCTAGAGTCAGAACCTTTAAGGAGCCATGGCCAATGCAGGATGCTCAAAGTCAGCTCTCTTCAGGCTTTCAATGTGAAATCTCATCCTGCTCTCCCAAGCCCAAGGAAAGCACAGCCAAGCTTACCCTGCCTCTGTGTTCAGCCCATATCCAGAGCTAAGGTCCAGCAGCTGCTCTATCACCCAATGCCAGAACATGAGGGGTTGGAAGGGACCTCAAAAGATCATCTACCTCAACAACCCTTCCCCAGCAGAGAAGGGGATCAGGAATGGAGAGAAGACCCCTGGGTTGAAATGAAAATGGATTTAATGGAATAGCCACTCTCAAGTGCAGAGAGCTACACTCAGCCCAGTGAATGTAGACACAATAAGCAGGAAGGCAATCATCAGAAACAAGAGGAGCAGAAGCAGGAAAAGCCCAAGCCAAAGGGCTTAGAGAAGCCCAGAGGGGTAGGAGCAGTGAAAGGCTACAAAGCAAGTGAATGGTCTGGAGAACAGGTCCTGTGAGGAGCAGCTGAGGGGACTAGGGTTGTTCAGCCTGGAGAAAAAGAGGCTGAGGGGAGCCCTCGTTGCTCTCCACAGCTCCCTGAAAGGAGGCTGGAGCCAGCTGGATGCAGTCTCTTTGCCCAAGTAACAGTACAATTGGAAATAACCTCAGGTTGCACCAGGAGGCTGGCCACTAGAGAAAGCTGCTTCACTGAGAGGGTTCTCAACCACTAGAACAGGCTGCATGGGGAGGTGGCTGAATGCCCATCCCTGGAGGCGTTTCAAAGAAGCAGAGATGTGGTGCTGGGGGCCAGGGTTTAGCACCAGCCTTGGCAGACTTAGAGAATGGTTGGACTGGATGATCCTAAAGGGCTTTTCCAGCCAAAACGATTCTCAGAGCAGGAGCCCAAGCAGGAGGCCACCCTCATACTCGGCAAACTTCTCCCTTTATGCTGGGTATGACATGGGCTGGGATTACCTGCAGCCAGCTCAGATCAGCTGTCCTGGCTGATTCCCAACTGCTAACTGCCTGCAGCCCACGACTGGCCTGGGCATCTCTCCCAGCCAAAGCAGGACGCCCTGACAGCTTTTAAAAGCACAACATGGCATACTTGACATACCTGCACCAACTCACACAGCAGAAGAGGCAGAGGAAGAGAGATTTCAGGTAGAAGGTAGAAACACTTGCCCTGAAGTAAGACCCTTTCTCCAGAAGCGATTTCCCAGCCCCTGCTCTAGTGGAAAGAACTTGTTTGGCAGAGGTCTGATCCTGTCACACTTGCTTTCACTCGGTACAGAAGTCCAGCAGAGACTTCCAGGCAAACTGTTCAGACTGAAAAGAAAAACCCCAGGCTCAGGCAGGACTCCTGCTGCTCTGGTTTATTCTGAACAGCTCCCAGGTCAGGTCTTTTCTCTTTAAACCGACATAATCCAGGGTAAAACACACAGCAAGCTCCAAGCAGCTAGAACACCCCCAAACCCCAGTGGTGCTGGTGGCACAGCAGCACTTGGCACTCAGCCTAATGAACACAGTTCAAGGCTTTCCCCTAAAAGGGCTTTTGACAAGGAAGACTTCTGGGTCCCCTCACTATTAAATCAACAAGACCAGCACATCACCTCAACATCAGCTAGGAGTGGCAAATAACCGACATAGGGGGAAAGCAGCTCAGTGTAACTTCAGTGTCTCCTACCCAAGAGCAGCTCTCCAAAACCCAAGCTTATTATGGACACAAGCAACTCTCAATGAAACTTTGCTACAGGGCAAGAAAACCAAGGGCAGAGAAATCATCTCTCTCTTCAATGCATCTGCTTGCTGCCTTTAGTGCTGCTGCCAGCTCCAGCACAAAGCAGTGGCAGTAGCTGTATGAAAGGAGCAATGCTCAGCATCACCAGTAAGAAATGGTTCTCCTCCCATCACCCTCCTACTGCTCTCCATCAGAAAATCACAGAATAAGAGAGACCTCCAGAGCCTCCCTGCCAAAGCAGAGTCACCCAGGAACACATCCAGGTGGGTTTGGAATCTCTGCAGAGAAGGAGAATCCACAACCTCTCTGGGCAGCCTTCTCCAGGGCTCCAGCACCCTCACACCACAGAAGTTATTCCTGCTGTTGAGGTGGAACTTATAATTTGTACCTATTAGTTCAGGTCCCAGCAAAGGGCACCACAGAAAAGAGTCTGGCATCTTCACCCTGACACACACCCCTCAGATATTTGTAGACATTAATAAGATCCCCTCTCAGCCTTCTCCAGAATAACCAGCCCAAGTCTCTCTATCTTTCTCCACGGGAGAGATATTCAGGCCCTGCAATCATCCTCATAACCCTTCCAAGGCTCTAAGCAGAAGAGAGCCCAACATTTCTGCAGGTGCCTCTCAAATTGTACCAGGGGAGGATTAGGTTGGAGATGAGGAAAACTTTCTCTGCTGCAAGAATGGTCAGGGATTGGCACAGGCTGCCCAGGGAGGTGGTGGAGCCCCCAAGCCTGGAGCTGTGGTCATGGCACTTGAGTTTGATGGCCATGGTGGGGCTGGGTTGCTGGTTGGACTCCATGACCTCAGAGAGCTTTTCCAGCCCAAGTGTCTCTGTGAATCCATGAAGTGTTGACACACACAGCAGCTCTGCGCAGAAGCTAAGGCAGAAGCTGTTGGGACGCGAGGCTCAACAGGTGCCAAAACTTTCTGCCAGCCCCAAGCAGCAGCTTTAGGGGAGCAGGAGGCTGTCTCAGCTCTGCAGCTGCTGTGCCAGCCAAAGAGTGCTTGTCTGTCCCTAGGCCTTGAGGTTATTGTCCCTGAGCTGCTCTAGGGACATTACCAGGCTGTTTTGCTGCATCCTATGCAACATCAAGCCCCAGCCATTACATTGTCCCTCCACAAATGCTCAGCCCAGTCTGCTCCTGATGGCTCTGGTTACAGGAAAGCTCATGCTTGGGGGCCACAACGGTTTACCACCACCTGTCCCTCAGAGAACAGACTGATGCAAGGGCAGCCAAAGTCCTCCTGGCACAGACTGGGAGGAAAATGCCAGCCAAGCAGCAGGCAGAGGGAGTCTGCAGCAATTCCAGCCTCATCTGGCCCATCTGAGATACTTCAGCAGGTTCAGCTCTGATATCTGTGTGATGCTGAATGGGCACAGTGAGAGGGAAGAACCCCTCACACTTAGTGCTCCTCCCATCCACCTTTCTGAAGGCAGAGAGGTTTTACAGGCATGTTCTTCACAGCTCAATCCCACACAGCTGCTCACAGGATGTTAGGGGTTACAAAGGACCCAAGGAGATCGTAAGAGTTCAAACCCCCTGCCAGAGCAGGACAATCCTATCTAACACAGATCACAAAGGAACACATCCAGACAGGCCCTGAAAGGCTCCAGAGAAGGAAGACTCCAAAACCTTTCTGGGCAGCCTGTGCCAGGGCTCTGGGACCCTTACTGTAAAGTAGTTCCCCCTTGTGCTGAGGCAGAACCTCTTTTTGCTGCTGTGTTCTTCAAACTTTCCAACTCCTAGATGTCTTGTCTGGACCAACTGCACACCAGAGATTTGGGAAGGACTTTTTGCATCCACACACTGTCCTCTGCTTAGCTACAGCCAAAAGCTGCCAGTGTGGTGGCATTAAGACATGCCTACAAGGTTTAGAGCTTGCTAAACTGATCAAAGTTGCTTTTACTGATCAAAGTCAGTTTACTGATCAGTAAAATGCCTCTTTTCCTGGACCCGCAGCTGCTTTGTGACAGGTGTGTGATAGGATCTGAACATGCCCAGGAATTCATTCAAGCCTAATCTACTCCTGATGGTCTCTGCTGTCTGTGTTATAATAGGCTAAGCCTGCAGTTGGGCAGAGCAGATGACACAGAGAAATAAACTAGTTTTAAGTCTGCCGAGGCTGCAGAACACATCAGATAAAGCCACATGAGATAGAAGAGGAGCTAAAAGAGAGAGAAAACAATTGCTACACCACCACGAGAAGCAGCTGCCTTCATTCATGCTTATTCACACACACACGTGGTACATAACACAGACTACTGATGGGGAATTCAGAGGCCAAATCTCTGACATCATTTAAAGTATTTAAAGTTGGCTACAAGCTTCATGCTCCTACAGACCAGCACAGACCTCTGAGGAGCTGTGCAAACACACAGAACCTTTTCCCATATGGTATAAATCCCTTCCACCACAAGGACCTCAGTGGGTTAGAATCACAGAATTGTTTGGGTTGCTCTTGTAACAGGCTGCTGGAAGATCAAGATTTGCTGTTGGAATGGGCTGCCCAGGGAGGTGATGGAGTCACCATCCCTGGAGGTGTTCAAAAAGAGAATGGATGGGGCACTTAGTGCCATGGTCTAGTTGATTGGATGGGTCTGGGAGATAGGTTGGACTGGATGAGCTTGGAGATCTCTTCCAACCTGGTTGATTCTATGAAGAGCTTGTGTGCCATAGAATCATTTCAGTTGGGAGAGACCTCTAAGATCATCCAGTCCAACCTTCAGCCTGGCCCCACCATGGTCAGCAAACCATGGCCCACCCATGCCATGGCCACACTTTCCTTGAACACCTCCAGCCATGGGCACTCCACCACCTCCCTGGGCAGCCTGTGCCAAGTCCTGATCACTCTTGCAGCAAAGACATTTGTCCTCCTCTCCAGCCTAACCCTCCTTGGCACAATTTCAGCCCAGTTCCTCTCCTTCTATCACCTGAGACTATGGAGCAGAGCCCAACCCCCAGCTCCCTGCAGCCTCCTCTCAGGGAGCTGCAGAGAGCAATGAGCTCTGCCCTCATCCTCCTCTCCCCCACACTGCACACCCCCAGCTCCCTCAGCTGCTGCTCCCCAGCCCTGTTCTTCAGATCATTCCACAGCTTCGCAGTCCTTTTCCAGACACACTCCATCCCCTCCATGTCCTTCTTGTAGCAAGGGGGCAAAGGATAGCCAGGTAGAAAACCACAGAGCCCTTAACTGTTCTCATCTAGAACTCTTGGCAATCCCACACAAGCCACTGCCTTCCTGCAGCAAAGCCAGAAAGAAGGCAGCAGAGCATCTGCAGTCAGCTCAGTGGTTCAGAAAATGTGGGCAACTCACAATCTCCCTCTGTAAATGAGAGGCTGAATGGGCCAGAGAGGCTCTCCAGTGCTCTGCAGGGGGAGAAGCAGCAGCAGGATCAAGTGTAATAGAGCTACAATATTGAATCCTCTTTTTCTGTTGTTTCTGAACTCCACTGAGTTTGTGTAGAGCATCAAGCCAGAGCAGAGCATAAAAGCAGCAACGAAGACAGCTGCAGAGAAAGTTTTGTCCTTGGAGCAGAGGGCTGGAGCTGCTCTGCTGCGAGGACAGGCTGAGAGAGTCGGGGTTACTCAGGCTGGAGAAGAGAAGGCTCTGAAGAGACCTTATAGTGGCCTTCCACTATCTGAAAGGGGCTACAAGAAAGCTGGGGAAGGACTTTTTAGGCTGTCAGGTAGTGACAGAACTGGAGGGAATGGAACAAAACTAGAAGTGGGGAGACTCAGACTAGATGCTAGGAAGAAGTTCTTCACCATGAGGGTGGTGAGAGACTGGCACAGGTTGCCCAGGGAGGTGGTGGAAGCCTCATCCTGGAGGTGTTTAAGGCCAGGTTGGATGTGGCTCTGAGCAGTCTGATCTGGTGTGAGGTGTCCCTGTCTGTGGATGGAGGGTTGAAGTCTCAAGTCGTGCCGGGGCAGGTCTAGGCTGGATGTGAGGATGAAGTTGTTGGCAGAGAGAGTGATTTGCATTGGAATGGGCTGCCCAGGGAGGTGGTGGAGTCATCATGGCTGGAGGTGTTGAAGCCAAGCCTGGCTGGGGCACTTAGTGCCATTATCTGGTTGATTGGGCAGGGCTGGGTGCTAAGTTGGGCTGGCTGAGCTTGGAGCTCTCTTCCAAGCTGGCTGATTCCACGACCACCCAAATCCCTGTCTGCAGAACCCAAATGCACATGAACACATCATGGTCAGGTGCTTTAAGACTATTTACTGGTGGCTATGACAGCAGAGAGACCCAGAAAGCTGCCATCCTGCCTCACAGCAGGGAAGAGTCTCCTCAGCTTTGCTTCACCTCCTCTTTTTGTTGAGGGATAGAGAGAGAGAGAAGGAAATAACCATATGGCTTTATTCCTGTTTTCATTGTTGTTGGTTCTGCTTCAAGCACAATTCAGTGAGGAGGAGCAGGAGGGCTCTTTGCTGTGTTCCCACAACAATGGCATTTAAAACAGCCATAAACCTCCACCTGACAAAACTGGCAGCTCGTGGGCTGTTACAGGAAAATAAAACCACAACAGAATTCACCAAAATTAGAGCTGAGGAGCAGCTTCTCTCTGCATGCCTGAGTTCCCTGACCCAGCCTTTCTGAAGACAGGCACCAGTGTCACCAAGCTGTGAGCTCCAAAGAAGTTCCTTTCTTCCTGAAGCTTTCCAAGAAGAAAGGTTGAACAGCTGAGGGAGGCAAAGGTCCTTTCACAGCCTCAGAAGAGCTCTCTGCCATTCAGTAGAAGTCACACTCTCAAAAAGGCACTGATATAGGCTGGGTGGGGACTTGATTTAGAGCAGCCCTGATGGAAAGGACTTGGGGGGTGCTGATAGATGAGCTCAAAACAAGCCAGCAGTGCGCATTTGCAGCCCAGAGAGCAAGCAGAGCCTGGGCTGCAACAAGAGAAGTGTGGGCAGCAGGGTGAGGGAAGTGATCCTCTCCCTCTGCTCCCCACTGGTGAGACTCCACATGGAGCATTGCATCCAGTTCTGGAGCCCCTGGGACAAGAGGGATATGGAGGTGCTGGAAGGTGTCCAGAGAAGGGCCACGAGGATGATCAAGGGGCTGGAGCTGCTCTGCTATGGCAACAGGCTGAGAGTTGGGGCTGTTCAATCTGGAGAAGAGAAGGCCTTGAGCAGAGCTTACTGTGGCCTTCCAGTAACTGAAGCAGGCTACAAGGAAGCTGGGGAGGGACTTTCTAGGATGTCAGGTAGTGATTAGGCTGGGGGAATGGAGCAAAAGTAGAAGTGGGTAGATGCAGACTGGACATCAGGAAGAAGTTCTTCCCCATGAGGGCAGGGAGAGACTGGCACAGTTTGCCCAGGGAGCTGGTGGAAGCCTCATTCCTGGAGATTTTTAAGGCCAGCCTCTGGGCAACCTAATCTAGTGGAAAGTGTCCTTAGAAGTAGAAGATAATCCCTGGGGTGCCTTCCAACTCTGAAAATTCCATAATCCTGTGAAGAAAACCCTCTCTGGTGGTCTATTATACAAACCAGGAAGCCTGGAAGAACTGTGAGATCCTTTGACACTTCACAACAAAGAGGAAAAGAAAGGGGGAAAAAAAATCCAACTGAAGGGGGATGCCAGCTAAGAGAAAAATCTGTGTGACACCAACAGCACAAACCTGAGTGTCCTGTGTGTGCAAATGGGCAGAAGTGAGGAGCAGGTGAGATCCTCTGCAGCTATAAATCAAACAGCCCCACAGACTTCACCTCCAGGGAATGAGGACTGTGGTTGTGTCATTCTAGTGAAGTGCCTGAAGTAACTGCAGCACATGACAGGGCAGGGAAGCACTGGGGAGGTGGCACCAAGGCACAATACAATCATAGAATCAAGCCACACTGGAAGAGAGCTCCAAGCTCAGCCAGCCCAACCTAGCACCCAGCCCTGCCCAATCAACCAGACCATGGCACTAAGTGCCCCAGCCAGGCTTGGCTTTAACACCTCCAGCCACGGCCACTCCACCACCTCCCTGGGCAGCCCATTCCAATGCCAATCACTCTCTCTGACAACAACTTCCTCCTCACATCCAGCCTAGACCTGCCCTGCCACAGCTTCAGGCTGTGTCCCCTTCTTCTGCTGCTGGCTGCCTGGCAGCAGAGCCCAACCCCACCTGGCTACAGCCTCCCTTCAGGGAGCTGCAGACAGCAATGAGCTCTGCCCTGAGCCTCCTCTGCTGCAGGCTGCACACCCCCAGCTCCCTCAGCCTCTCCTCACAGGGCTGTGCTCCAGGCCCCTCCCCAGCCTTGCTGCCCTTCTCTCAACATCTTCCAGCACCGCAACATCTTCCTTGACTTTGGGAGCCCAGAACTGGACACAGCACTCAAGGGGTGACTTTGTAATGAGGAAAGGAGGAGGCTGCAGAATCTGAAGCAATTTCCCTTATCAGCTTGGTCTAGCAGGATTCTCTCAGGGACTCACAGGTTATAAAGATGTAAAGGTGAGTGCCAGGAGGCTGCAGCCAGGCTCTGCTGGGGGATGCCCAATGCCAGCACAAGGGGCAATGGTGGAAGTTGAGGCATAGGAAGCTGCATGGAAACACGAGGAGGAATTTTTTCCCTGTGAGAGTGTCAGAAGCCTGGGACAGGCTGCCCTGAGGGGCTTGTGGAGTCTCCCTCTCTGGAGATATTCAAGAGCTGCCTGGCTGTGTTCCTGTGTGATCTGGTTGAGGTGATCCGGCTCTGCAGGGAGGTTGGACTGGAAGAGCTTTGGAGGTCCCTGACATTCTGTGAGTTCAGCCCCTCAATCCCTGCCACAGGAGGCTGTGCAAGCCTCAGACACCATTATGCTAGTTTATACCAGTTATTAGGTGGCTGGGAGCTGCATGGGAAGGAAGTGAGTTAAGCTGACAGAGATGATGCCCAGCATTGATTGTTCCATTGATTTCACTAAATTGTTGTCCACACAAACCACAGCCTGGACATCCCTGAATTGGTTTAAAATTGACTTATAATGATTTAGCTTCCGTTGACTCTTTATTCACTCAGGTTGTGGCTGCAGTAGGGAAAAAAAATAAACCACCAAAACAAAACCCACCGCAACACACAGCAACCAAACAAAAAAAGGAAGAAGAAAAAGCATTCTTTGTGTCAGAGCACAACAACATGTCCTGTGCAACAGCCTAAGCAGAATAAGGATGTCCAACAGATGCTCTGATCAACATGAAGGGTGGTGGATTAGTCAAAGACACGATGGAAAGCCAAGGGGATGCTCATACAGCTGCAGAAGATTCATAGGATTTAAGTAACAAAATAGTATTTCATCTAATTCACAAATTCACAGACTGCAGGGGTTGGAAGGCACTCTCAAAAGGCATCCTGTCCAACCCCCCTGCAGGCAGCAGGGACACCTCCAGCCAGAGCAGGCTGCACAGGGACACAGCAAGGCTCAGCTTGAATGGCTCCAGGGATGGGGCCTCAAGCACAGCCCTGGGCAGCCTGTGCCAGCCTCTCCCCAACTTCACACAGCTTCCTCCTGAGGTCCAACCTACCTCTGCCCTGCTCCACTTCCAAACCATTGCCTTGCGCCTATCCCCACAGCCCCTTCTGAACAGTCCCTCCCCAGCCTGCCTGCAGCTCCCCTGCAGGTACTGAGAATGTGGAGATGCTTCTCAGCAGAGGCAGGGAAGCCAAATGCTGCATGTTCAGCCCCAGCTGTTTGCTTTGGCTTGTCCACTTTATTCTGTCTCTGCTGGAGAATCAGTGGCTGTGCTAGCAGCCCTCACACTCAGAGCAACCACAGAATGAACCAGGTTGGAAGAGAGCTCCAAGCTCAGCCAGCCCAACCTAGCACCCAGCCCTAGTCAATCAACCAGATCATGGCACTAAGTGTCTCATCCAGACTTAGCTTCAACACCTCCAGGGACAGCTGTTTCTCAGCATATCCTACTCTGATTCTTTCCAAGTGCTAAGCCACCAGGAGATGATTCCTCTGACTTAACATGCTTTGAACAGCAGTTATTCCATAACACATGGAAGTCACTGAATCCCAGACTGCTTTGGGTTGGAAGGGACCTTTCAAGCTCATCCAGTCCAACCCCCTGCACTCAGCAGGGTCACTTGCAACCAGTGCAGTTTGCTCACAGCCCCAAACACCCTGACCTGCAGTGGTAGCAGCTCCCATGTCTCTGAGCAACCTGGACCAGGCTCTCTCCACCCTCAGTGTCAAAACCTCCTCTCCACTCTCCCTGTTTCAGTTCAAAGCATCACCTCTTGGCCTGGCACAACGGGCACAGCTCACATCTCTGTCCCCAGGTTTCTGATTGGCTTCTTCAACCTCTGCAAGGCCACCAGAAGGTCTCCTGGAACCTTCTCTTCACCATTCAGAACCCCAACTCTCAGCCTTTACTCACAGAAGAAATACATCTGTATCATAACAGAACAGCAAAGCAAAGACCAAGGACAGTGGCCAGGTGCCATCACCAGACTCTGAGCACCAGCCCAGCATGGCAGTGACACCTTTAGTGCTCCCTGCTGGCAAGTGGCTCAAGAGCCACAAATCTACCACTGAGCCCTACAGCAATGTAAACCATTTGCAGACTGCTTGTGGAGCACTAGAAGAGGGCTGCACACAGCTCCAAGCCCAGATAAGCAGGACACCATTTTCACTGGAATCAGGGTGTGCCTGGAGCTGGGACATGAGCTCTTGACAGTGGTAAAACCAAGACAAACCTGGCCCTTGAAATGGGCCCAACCAAGCAGCTTTGCTCAATACACACATATATACAATCCAGGATGGACACAGAATGGGCTGAGAGCAGCCCTGAAGACAAAAGCCTTGGGTGTATTGATTGCTGAGANCTGCAGAGAGACTTCTGCTGAGGCAGTCTGGAGCCAGGCCAAGGGGGAATGGTTTGGAGCTGAGGCAGATCAGGGTTAGAGTGGAGCTGAGGCAGAAGTTGTTGAGTGTGAGGGTGGTGAGAGTCTGTCACAGGCTGCCCAGGGAGGCTGTGGATGTCCCCTCCCTGGGGTTGCTCAAGTCCAGGCTGCATGAGGCAGCCAAGTTTAGCTGAGAGGTGTCCCTGCCTCTGGCAGGGAGGTTGGAGTAGATGATCTCTGAGGCAACTTCCAACCTGAGCCATTCTGCGATCCTACAATTATGAATTCTTTTTGATTCTGAACTCCCCTCTGGACAGATGCATTTACCTTGGTAATTGCAGAGGTGAAATTAAAAATCTTCTTCCCATTCCCTGGGCAATCCTTTTTCCCTCTCCACACAGTTTATTGGAGCCCCCTTTTTGATATGTTTTTAATAACCTGTGTTGTGCTTGGCTTTGGGGAGTGCCTGTGATAGAAAGCACTTTACTACTTCTGACTTCACTGCAGAGCCCAGCACCAAAAGGACAAATCTGAGCAGCAATTTCATCAAGCAGTGATTGAAACAAATTAAAGGTGGAGGTGACAGCTATGGACTTAGGGCTTCTTTTGTTTGAATGGCTTTGAGCTGGGAGAGGGGAGGTTGAGAGTGGAGATGAGGAAGAAATTGCTGACAGGGAGGGTGGGGAGACACTGGCACAGGTTGCCCAGGGAGGTTGTGGATGTCTCCTGCCTGAAGGTGTTCAAAGCCAGGTTGGACAAAGCCTTGAGCAACTTGATCCAGTGGGAGATGTCCCTAACCATGGCAGGGGGGTTGGAACTGGATGATCTTTAAGGTCCTTTCTAACTCAAACCATTCTATGATCTTAAATTGCAGATGACAGGGGCCTTCTGTTAACAGTTTTAAGGCTATGCCTGATACTCCTCCATGTCTAAAGGATAAGCACCTTTAGGGGTTGGACACAGAATACTGCAAGATAAGCTTATCTCATACCACTGGACTGTTGAATACCTTAGGTTTTGCAGCACAAGCCTGTTTTGCTCTCTCTCTGGCTGCATCCTCCTTGCTCCTGGTTTCTCTGCTCTGCTTGTGACCTTGCCTGCTGCCTGCCTGATCCTCCCATTTGGGTTTGCAAGAGTATAAGTGGGAGTTAGAGACACTGTGCTGGCTGCCAAGTGTAGAGTCTGGCACCTGGGCAAGAACAAGCCCAGGGAGCAGGAGAGGTTGGGGACTGAGCTGCTGGAAAGCAGTGAAGGGGAAAAGGACCTAGGGATGCTAGTGGGTGGGAGGTTGACCATGAGCCAGCAATGTGCTCTGGTAGTCAGGAGGGCCAATGGCACTCTAGGCTGGATTACAAAGGCTGTGGTTAGTAGGTTGAGAGAGGTTCATCTGCCCCTCTGCTCTGCCCTGCTGAGGCCACATCTGCAGTACTGTGTTCAGTTCTGGGCCACCTAGTTAAAGAGGGACACAGAACTACTTGAGAGAGTCCAGCACAGAGCCACAAAGATGCTGAAGGGAATGGAACAGTTCTGTTAGGAAGAGAGCCTGAAGGAGCTGGAGCTTGGAGGAGAGGAGGCCAAGAGGTAACCTCATCAAGATGTAAAGGTGAGTGCCAGGAGGCTGCAGCCAGGCTCTGCTGGGGGATGCCCAATGCCAGCACAAGGAGCAATGCTGGAAGCTGAGGCATAGAAGTTTCCTGTAAACATGAGGAGGATTTTTTTCTGCTGTGAGGGTGACAGAACTCTGGAACAGGCTGTCTAGGGGGGTTGTGGAGTCTCCCTCTCTGGAAATATTCAAGACTTGCCTGAATGTGTTCCTGTGTGATCTACTCTGGGTGCTCCTTCTCTGCAGGAGGCTTGGACTGGAGGAGCTCTGCAGGTCCCTTCTAGCCCCTGACATCCTGTGATTCTGTGAAACAGCCTTTCTGGACCATTTTGAGGTACAGGAGGTGGCTTTGTGCCATTGCTGAACTGTAAAATACACCTTGTACACATTTATTGCCTTTTATACTTCTAAGTATGAGAAATTTACTCCAGAGGATAAATTCCCAATGTGTTGGGTGGCAAATCCAAACCACAACACCTTCAGGTTCCTTCCCTAACAATAAGCAGCTCCTGCCTGGGCCTATCTGCAAAGCCATCAGACACCTCAGCATCCCTAAAGGCTTGGGGGAAATTAGGAGACAACACCAAAAAATAGCAGAGGCAAACAAAGCAGATGACTTGTGGAATATTAACCAAAGCCTTGTCAGAACAGGGATTATCACAGCTTACACTGCAGCTAACAGCCTCACCTCTCCCAAGAGCCTTATTTTTCCCTTTCCCCATGCATGGGCACAGAAGGCGATTCCCATTTTCCCCAGACACCTCTTGTCTTACTGTGCAGGAGAACATCCTCCTAAGGAAATGCTGGAGGAGAAAACTAAACAGCACTTAGGTTAATAAAAAGAAAAGTTACCTCCACAAGGGCTCTGGAGAGCAGCATCTTTGTGTGCAGCTTCGGATGATTGTTGCTAACCAACGCTCATACAATTGCCTGGCTCCCCAAGGGTTGCTCTAATTCAGGTCTGGGGTGTCTGTAAGAGCAAGTGCTGGAAGGTGGATACCTGATAATTCAATCCCACGTGCCCCTGGGCACAAGTGGAATTGTATTATCCAGCAGCTCTGCCAGAAAGGAGAACAATTGCAACACAAGGCATATTTTACTGCTTGCAGTTTAGGAAGAAGCCTTTGCTTTCCAGCATACCCACACAGCAGCAAGCACCAACAGCAGCAAGTAAATGAACCCTGCTTGGAAATACAGCAATGAGATCCTTCAACGTCCTGAAGCTGGGCAGGAGCCAGCAATGGGCACTGGCAACACAGAAAGCCAAGGGTAGCCTGGGCTGCATCCAAAGCAGGGTGGAGGGAGAGGATCCTGTCCCTCTGTTCTGGGGAGACCTCACCTGCAGGGCTGGGGACAGCTGTGGGGGCCTCAACATAAGGACCACCTGGAGCTGCTGGAACAGGTCCCCAAGGAGGCCACGGAGATGCTCAAGAGGGCTGAAGAACCTCTGCTATTGGAACAGGCTGGGAGAGTTGGGGCTGTGCAGCCTGGAGAAGAGAAGGCTCCAGGCAGACCTCAAAGCTGCATTTCAATATCTGAAGGGGACCTGAAGGAAGGCTGAGGAGGGACTGTTCAGAAGGGCCTGTGAGGATAGCTGAGGGCAATAGTTTGGAACTGGAGCAGAGCAGGTTTAGGTTGGACATGAGGAGGAAGTTCTGCATAACGAGGGTGGGGAGAGACTGGAACAGATCACCAATACCAATCTCTTCCAGCTGCTAAGGTCTAGAGGCATCAACACCAGTCTGTAACCAACATGAGACTCATATACACCCACTGACTGCTTTCTCATGACACCTTCTTGCAGAGGCAGGGCCACCAGTTAAAGACAGCTCCTGCTGGAGATCCATGGATAAGAAACCAAGAACAACTGAAAAAGCAAAGATGCAAACAGGGTAAAAGACTCCATTAGAGCTTTCATTCTTACCTGACTCAACCAGTAGGGATGAGAAACTGGTGTGCTTCCACCTGCACAAACCTCCAACCTGCTCTTCTCCAGGGATCTGCTCTGCTACAACCTTCCTCCTCCTCTTCTAGGGGTCACTTGGGCTGAGCTTAATACTGAGGGGCCTGGGGGTCACTTGGGTTGGGCTTAATACTGAGGGGCCTGGGGGTCACTTGGGTTGAGCTTAATACTGAGGG
Organism: Tricholaema leucomelas; assembly: GCA_013400475.1. Classification (NCBI taxonomy): domain Eukaryota; kingdom Metazoa; phylum Chordata; class Aves; order Piciformes; family Lybiidae; genus Tricholaema lacrymosa; species Tricholaema leucomelas. The sequence goes on along the minus strand of WAAF01003893.1, from coordinate 84,438 downwards.
GCCTGGGGGTCACTTGGGTTGGGCTTAATACTGAGGGGCCGGGGGGTCACTTGGGCTCACACCTGGGTTTAATACTGAGGGGTCTGGGGGAGTCACTTGGGCTCACACCTGGGTTTAATACTGAGGGGTCTGGGGGGGTCACTTGGGCTCACACCTGGGTTTAATACTGAGGGGTCTGGGGGGTCACTTGGGCTCACACCTGGGTTTAATACTGAGGGGTCTGTTGGTCCCAGCTGAGGACAAGATCATCTTCCCAAGCTAAAGCAATACCTCAGTTTCTATCTACTGCCACACAGCCCTTTGCAGATTGTCCCTGAGGCAAAGTACTGAGAAATGTTCACACCACAACAGGGTGAAAAAAACAAGCCAACACAAAAAGCAACCTGACATCTACTTCTGTAGCAATGAAACAATTGCTAACTAATAAGACCCAAACAAACCAAGCAAGACACAAACAGGAGGAAACATTTTCCAATGCAGCAGGTCCCTGCTCACTGAAGTGGCAAGGAGAGGTGCAGCTACTGCTCTGGGGAAGAGCTCACCAGCCTGCCAGGTTGTGCTCTTGTACTCCTGCTACTCATGCAGGCCATGCTTTTACTTCTCCATCCAGAAGTGGGCTGAATGCAAGAGCTTTCTGCCTTCTCCCCTCCACAGCAACCCAACGAGCTGATGTGGGAAAAGGCAAACAGTAGCCTAACGAAGAGCTGTGGCTTCTCAGAGTTGAGAAAGGGCCTGCAGCTGCTCTAACAAGCTGTGATGAGACACAGCTGCTCCAAGGCGGGGACGAGCTGCAGCTGTGCTGCCTCCGAGAGGACAGAGTTTGCTGCTTAGCTCTGCTTACGCCATATTAGTACTGAGAAGAAAGCTCAAGTGAAAACTCTGCTTACAGGAGACTTCAAACACGCTGATGTGGTGTAAGTCACAGAATCTCAGCATGGTGGGGTTGGAAGGGACCTCTGGAGATCAGCCAGCCCAGCCCCCTGCCAAAGCAGGGCACCCACAGCAGCCTGCCCAGCAGCACAGTGCCCAGGGGGGGTTGGAAGCTCTCCACACAAGCAGACTCCACAACCTCTCTGGGCAGCCTGCTCCAGGCCTCCAGCACCCTCACACCAAACAACTTTCTCCTCCTGCTCACAGGGAACCTCCTGGGTGCCACTTTGTGCCCAGTGCCCCTTGTGCTGTCCCTGGGCACCACTGAGCAGAGTCTGGCCCCAGGCTCTTGCTCCCCACAGCTCCTTTAGCTGTTGCTGAGCATTGCTCAGCTCCCCTCTGGGGCTGCTCTTCTGCAGGCTCTCAGCCCCAGGGCTCTCAGCCTTTGCTCCTCACAGAGCTGCTCCAGGCCCCTCAGCAGCTTTGCAGCCTCCCCTGGACTCTCTCCACTCGTTCCCATAAGTGACCATAGGACAGATGACACAATGTCCCTACTGTGCCCACAAAATGACCCCCTTAACAGCCAGATACAAGACGCAGCTCAGTGAAGCTGCCTTCCAGGAAGCCAGCTCGGGCCCAGGACTCTGTCACAGGACTCCCACCGGGATAACTAAGCTGGGTTTTCAGAAGAGCAAAGCCACCCAGAGGAGCTGCTTTACCCCCACAACCACACTACTCCCTGTGTAGCACTCCTGCAGAAAGCAGAGCACTACCCGAGGCAGACAAGGCCTCTCTGCCTGGCTACAGCACAGCCTCTTCCTTTGCCAGCCAACAAACTCACGCCACAGAAACCAGCACCGCATTGTTGCTGCTTCTTCCCCCGATGCAGCAATGGAGAGCCCAACCCCTCCCCTGGCCACCACAGAGCACCAACCAACCTACTCACCTCTCACGAATCTTCCTAACAGGCTTTACTCTTCTTACACTTCTCCTCACACAGCTCCTCCGCTCCTCTCACGCCCAACACCTCCAGCCCTCTGCTGGCCTTCGCCTCCCCACGGTGCTTTGCAGCCCCCAGCTCTCATCAGCTAAGTGGCTGCAGCTGGGGGGTTGTGAGGCCCAGCCCTGACCGCGTTTGGTGCACGTTGCTGACGGCTCCACCAGCCCAGCAAAGCAAACAGGGCTGGGATTTGGTCTGTCTTGCTGCAAGCACAGGAAAGGGAACCTTCAGAGTCTTGGACCACACTTAGACAGTTGTGACCCATCACCAAGCTAAAGCCCAGCAGAAGCTGTGTGGCACTCTGTTTTAAGCTGGCCAGAAGGGTCTAAAGCACAGGTCCTGTGAGGAGCTGCTGAGGGAACTGGGGGTGTTCAGCATGGAGAAGAGGAGACTGAAGGGAGATCTTCTGGCTCTCTACAACTCCTTACAGGAGACTGGAGCCAGGTGGGGTTGGTCTCTTCTCCCAGCTAACAAGTGACAGGACGGGAGGAAAAGGCCTCAAGGAGGTTTAGGATGGATGTCAGCACAAATTTCTTCCCTGAAAGAGTTGTAAAACCCTGGAAATGGTGGAGTCCCTACTCGTGGAGGGTTTAGAAGCTGTGTAGATGTGCTGCCAAGGGACACGGTTTAATGGTGACTGGCTGTGCTCAGGTAATGGTTGGACTTTAATGATCTCTTCCAACCCAAACAATGCTATGATTCCAAAGTCACACATGCTTGCATGAGGTGCAACAATACAGCAGAGCCTGGCCCTGCTGCCAGAGCTGTGCTGGGCTTGGGAGTGAGCAGTGAGAAGAGTCACAGCATCACAGGATGTTAGGGGCTGAATGGGACCCAAAGAGATCATCCAGTCCAAGCCCCCTGCCAGAGCAGGACCACACAGTCTAGCTCAGGTCACACAGGAACACATCCAGACAGGCCTTGAAAGGCTCCAGAGAAGGAAACTCCACAACTTCTCTGGGCAGCCTGTGCCAGGGCTCTGGGACCCTTACAGCCAAGAAGTTCCCCCTTGTGTTGAGCTGGAACCTCCTGTGCTGCAGCTTCCATCCATTGCTCCTTGTCCTCTCCCAGGGAGCAGTGAGCAGAGCCTGTCCCCCCCTCCTGACCCCCAGCCCTCAGAGAGTTAGAAACATTTATTAAATCCCCTCTCAGTCTTCTCCAGACTCTCAGCCCCAGGTCCCTCAGCCTCTCCTCATAAAGCAGTGCTCCTGTCCCCTCAGCATCCTCGTAGCCCTCCCTTGGACTCTCTCCAGCAGATCTCTGTCCCTCTCCAACTGGGGAGTCTGCCCTCTTGGAGCTTGTTCACACAGCACAAAGAAGAGCTGACCTCTATTGCTGCCAGCCACCCTGCACCTGAAGGATGGGGATACCACCTAGAAGGCTGCAGGACAGAACATAAATTGCTTTACAAGCAGATTGTCCAAGCCTGGGCAAGGCTCTGGGCTGCGCATATGGTCCCCATAACATATGTAAGAAGCAGCTACTGCCCAGAGGGAGGAAGGTGACTCAAGCCGGAACAAGAGCACTGCGGTGCCACTGAGTGCTCTTCTGCCCTGTGGAGGCAGAGTTCATCTGAGGCAATTATCTCACATGTTCCCCACCAACTGCTCTCCTCAGCAGTGATGGGCTGCAGTCCACACCAATAAAGACAATGAAAGTGATCAGGACACTGGAGTGGTTCCAGGAATAAATTCCCACCTCCCCAAAGGTCGGAACGTTAGCAAAGATGGGCACATATGGCATGCCAGGAGGGGAGAGCTGGCACCGATCTATTTCATCATCTGTGGAGGAAAAAGGAAAAGGAGCAAGGAAAAAAGAACAAATAGTTTGGTAGAGAGATGCAGGAGGACATCTCCTGTTCTTGAGGATGACCTCATGGGCAGTGCAGGCACGATGACCTCATTCATGGTTATCAATATCATAGAATCACAGAATCAACCAGGATGGAAGAGAGCTCCAAGCTCATCTAATCCAACCGAGCACCCAGCCCTGGCCAAGCAACCAGACCATGGCACTAAGTGCCTTATCCAGGCTTGGCTTCAACACCTCCAGGAACAGCAGCTCCACCACCTCCCTGGGCAGCCCATTCCAATGCCAATCACTCTCTCTGCCAACAACTTCCTCCTAACATCCAGCCTAGACCTGCCATGGCACAGCCTGAGACTGTGTCCCCTTCTTCTGTTGCTGGCTGCCTGGCAGCAGAGCCCAACCCCACCTGGCTGGATGAGCTTGGAGCTCTCTTCCAACCTGGTTGATTCTATGATCTTTATGCCCCCTGTCGTGAGGAAGGCAGGACCACACCTAGTTCTGTGTCCTAAAGGAGAATACCTTGTTCTGGTTTTTACTGAGTACAAGTTACATCAGACCACAGAACCAGAGAGCCATGGAATTGTTTGGTTGGAAAAGACCTTCAAGATCACTGAGTCCAACCACTCTCTAACTCTGCCATGTCTGGTGCTAAACCCCATCTCTGCCTATTCTCAATACCTCCAGTGATGGGGATTCAACCACCTCCCTGGTAATGCTGTTCCAGTGTTTGAGAACTCTGCCAGTGGAAAAGTTCCTTCTAATGTACAACCTAAACCTCCCCTGTCAGTTTCCTCTTGTCCTGTCACTTGTTACTAGGGGGAGGAGACCAACCCCCACCAGGCTCCAACCTCCTTGCAGGGACTTGTATCTCTGCAACTAGGTTTTCCCTCAGCCTCTTCTCCACACTGCACACCCCCAGCATCTTCAGCTGCTCCTCCCCAGCCCTCTTCTCCAGACTCTTTCCCAGCTTTCTTGCCCTCTTCTGGACCTGTTCCAGCCCCTCAAAAGCCTTCTTGGTGTGAGGGCCCCAAAACCGAACCCAGGATTCATGGTGTGGCCTCATCAGTGCTGAGTAGAGGGGAAAGTATCCACCAGACCTGGGCAGGTTTCTGCTAAGGTGCCTGTGTAAAACTGGAATTCATTTGCCTTTTAAATGGCTGGAAATAATTGCACCAGCCCAGGCTGGGAGGTGATCTGCTGGAGAGCAGCCCTGTGCAGAGGGACCTAGGAGTGTTGGGAGGTACCAAGTTACCCATGGCACAGCAACGTGCCCTTGTGGCCAGGAAGGCCAATGGGATCTTGGGGTATATTAAGAAGAGTGTGTCCAGCAGATCAAGGGAGGTTCTCCTTCCCCTTTACTCATCCTGAAGTGGTGAGACCTCATCTTGAGTACTGCCTTCAGTTTTGGACTCCTCAGTTTAAGAGGGAGAGGGATCTGCTGGAAAGGGTCCAGTGGAGGGCTACAAGGATGATGAGGGGACTGGAGCACTGCCTGATGAGGAGAGGCTGAGGGACCTGGGGCTGTTTAGTCTGGAGAAGGGAAGACTGAGAGGGCATTTAATAAATGTTTCTAACTCCCTGAGGGCTGGGGGTCAGGAGGGGGGGACAGGCTCTGCTCACTGCTCCCTGGGAGAGGACAAGGAGCAATGGATGGAAGCTGCAGCACAGGAGGTTCCAGCCCAACACAAGGGGGAACTTCTTTACTGTAAGGGTCCCAGAGCACTGGCACAGGCTGCCCAGAGAGGTTGTGGAGTCTCCTCTGGAGCCTTTCAAGGCCTGTCTGGATGTGTTCCTGTGTGATCTGTGCTAGACTGTATGGCCCTGCTACGGCAGAGGGATTGGACTGGATGATCTCTTTGGGTCCCTTCCAACCTCTAATACCCTGTGAGCCTGTGAAATGCTCCCAAAGCATCCATCACCCCCTCTGCATCACTCACCCCCCAAGGCTGCTGTATTACATAAACATCTGGCTATTAAAACTACACATAAAGTAAGTGGTGTCTGCCTCCAAGACACTGGGCAGGGAAATTACAGCCTTGGAGCCTAAAGAAAAGATGTGAAGATCATGAGGTCTATGGTGCTATGAACATCAAAAGCAGAATAAATTAGAGCTGAAGTAATTTCAAAAGTTGGATACTCTCCAGTTCCTCTGCAAGAAAGTCAAATGGAACAAGGGCACTGGAACAGAGTGTCCCAGTGGGAACTGCAAGCAGAAGAGGCTTGGACACAGAATCTGCACTCAGTTGATTATTTTGTTGGTACTTAACCTGTCAATGGAATTTGGCTTCCTGCCTCCTCAAATGAAAGCAGCACAACTTCACCACCTCAGTGCTTTGCCCTGTCTCAAGGGATCTCTTGCAGACATTGACACCCTTCTGAGATTTCCCAGCACACAGAAACGTGAGGCCTGCAGCTTCGGTAAGGGGATGAGGATGAGAGCAAAGGAAAGCTGGGAACCCGACCTTGCCTTTTGTTAAACTCGTTACTGTGCTGGAGCCCTGGAGCAGGCTGCCCAGAGACATTGTGGAGTCTCCTTCTCTGGAGAGATCACAAACACACCTGGATCTGTTCCTCTGTGAACTGCCTTAAGTGACCCTGTTTTGGCAGGGTTGGTTGGACTCAATGTTCTCCAGAGGTCTTTCCACCCCCTAACATTCTGTGACTCATTTTAACCTTCCCAAACTGCAGAACCTACTTGGCTGGATTTAACATAGAATCATAGAACCACAGAATGGGTTAGGTTGGAAGGGACCTCGAGGACTATCCAGTTGCAACCCCCTGCCATAGGCAGGGACAACTCCCACTAGAAGAGGTTGCTCAAGGCCTCATCCATCCTGACCCTGAACACCTCCAGAGAGGTTGTGGAGCACAGACTCACAGAATGTGATCTCTGATCACTCTACAATCTCCCTGTACAACCTGTGCCAGTGTCTCACCACCCTCACTGCAAAGAATCCTTTCTTAACATCTAGTTTGAATCTCTCCTCTGCCAGTTCAAATCCATTACCCCTCATCCTGTCATTGCCAGACCTTGTCAAGAGTCCCCCCCCAGCCCTCCTGGAGCCCCCTTCAGATCCTGGAAGGCCACTATAAGGTCTCCTCCAAGCCTTCTCTTCAGGCTGCAGAGCCCCAACTCCTCAGCCTGTCTTCACAGCAGAGCTGCTGCAGCCCTCTGAGCATCTCGGTGGCCTCCTCTGGACTGGCTCAAACAGTTCCATGTCCTTCTTGTGTTGGGGGATGCAATGCATTTGTAGTCTTCTGGTGCTGGATGCAGGGTGCTGAGCTGCCATGACAAAAATGGGAAGGCCCTGCAGGTACCCCCTCCAAGGCACTGCAGTTGATGGCTGAGCACCACCACTTCTCACCAGCTTGGGCACTGAACCATTCTGTGTGTCTGTCCTCATGGGATCTGCTTGATACTTAATCCTGTGTTCTCCCAACGGCTTTGCTGGACCTGGGAGTGCTGGTACACAACAGGTTCTGCATGGGACAGCAACGTGCCCTGCTGACCATGGAGGCCAATGGGATCTTGAAGTGCATTTAGAAGAGTGTGTCCAGCAGATCCAGGGAGGTTCTACTTCCTCTCTACTCTGCCCTGCTGAGGCTCCATCCTGAATATCGCATCCAGTTCTGAGCTCTCGAATTAAAAAGGGACAGAGATCTGCTGGAGAGAGCCCAACAGAGGGCTGCAAGGACTGGAGCACTGCCTGATGAGGAGAGGCTGAGAGCCCTGGGGCTGCTTAGTCTGGAGAGCAGAAGGCTGAGAAGGATCTGATCAATGCCTTTAAATATCTGAGGGGTAGGGCTCAGGAAGGAAGGGACAGGGCAGCCTCTGCTCACTTGTGCCCTGCCACAGGACAAGAGTCAATGGATGGAAACTGCAGCACAGGAAGTTGCACTTCAACGTAAGGAAGAACTTCTTGACTGTAAGGGTGCCAGAGCCCTGGCACAGGCTGCCCAGAGAGGTTGTGGAGTCTCCTTCTCTGGAGACTTTGCAGCCCTGTCTGGATGTGTGACCTGCGCTGGATTTTCTGATCCTGCTCTGGCAGGGAGGTTGGACCTGAAGACCTCCAGAGGTCCCTTCCAACCTCTAATATCCTGTGATCTGTGATCTCAATGGTCTGAGCTGCAGCCCACATGCTCAGAGGAATGGCTGAGCAGAAGGTCAAAGCCCTCTGGCTTTTTTGCAGCATAAATACCTTTATCCCTTTCCACCTTGCCCCTTAGTGGCAGGAGGCAGGGACGCAGATAAGGATTAACTGAGATTCAGAGTGTGCAAAGAGCCAAAAGCCTTCTCTTTACAGACAGCTCTGCAAAAGAGACCAAGAGGCTCTTAAACAAACAAACAAACAAAAGCCAGGCTTTGGTGAACAATAACCCAGAAGAGTGAACATCTAAAACAGAGGGAGGAAATGGGGGGGGAAAAAAGACTCCTGCAGTAAGAAGAGAAATAGAAATGTGTTATAACTGATATGGCCCTCACCCATGGGCTCCTTGCTAGCAGGCCTTGGCCCCCAGGCTTTACTCCTGCCATCAGTCACTTTTTTGCAGCAAACTGCCCACTTAAAAAGGTTCTTAGGAAGGTTTCTCTGCCTCCCCTTAGTTGCTGTTCTCAGCTCCATGCATTGACTCACCTCCCACCCTCAATGCCTCTGAAGATCCTTTCACAGAGTTAAACACAGAGTTAACCAGGTTGGAAAAGACCTTCAAGATCATCAAGCCCAACCTATCACCTAACACCTTTTAATTAACTAACCCATGGCATCAAGTGCCTCATCCAGCCTCCTTTTAAACACCTTTAGAGATGGGGACTCCACCATCTCTCTGGGCAGCCCATTCCAATGCCAATACTCTTGTTGTGAAGAACTTCCTCCTAACATCCAGCCTGAACCTGCCCTGGCTCAACTTGAGGCTGAGTCCCCTTGTTCTGTTGCTGTTTGCCTGGGAGAAGAGACCAACCCTACCTGGCTACAGCCTCCCTTCAGGTAGTTGTAGAGAGCAATGAGCTCTGCCCTGAGCCTCCTCTTCTGCAGGCTGCACACCCCCAGCTCCCCCAGCTTCTTCTTGCTCTTTGTCAGCTGGTGTCCAGGGAAGAGGTGATCTCCCTTCTGTGCCCGAGGGGCTCCCCTGGCTCAACCACCCCATTTACAGGAACAAAAGCAAACCAGCCAAGGCTGCACAGGTCATGCACACAGCCTGTCACAGAGCATGGTTGTCAAGCTGCTGTCCCAGGAAATTCATGACAATTCTTAACTGTTTCTTTCAAACCACAGCCAGAAGCCTGCTGAGCAGCAGGCAGCATGCAGGAGGCTTTCCTGCAAACAGAAACACAGCAAATCCCCAAATAAATGCAGCCCCTGGGATCCGAATGCGCTGTCAGCTGATGTCTTCCTTTTTAATGATGTGGTATAACCTATGACAGCTTCATTCCCCAATGACCACTGCCTGGGCCCCATCACCATGACCTACTCTGCTGGTTTAATAGCTCTGCAATTTATAGCAGTCAACTGATGGTAGATTATGCTGCTGGCAACCAACGTGGAAACTTAGAACCAGTGTCTGCAGAGCGTGGCTGGGTAAGAGGAAATTGCAGCCACAGCACTAAAAGACCAAAGCAATGACAGAGTGCACTTTTGACCTGTTTGGGATGAACATACTTCTTCCAGGCTTGGAAAGTCACACTTTCTGTGGCTCTGTTACCTGCTGCCTAAACAATGGGAGCCTGGGGCTGTGCCCTAATTCCAGTGGTGCTGCTGGGCTCTGCTGATTAGCTTTGTCCAGCACATGGAACATGAAATGCCAACTTACATTGAAACCTTTCTCTTCTCCTGAGGGCAAAGAGGAGGACATCAAACTGCTGGAGCAGGTCCAGAGGTGGCCATGAAGATGATCAAGTGGCCAGAGAACCTCCCCTATGGAGACAGACTGGGAGAGCTGGGGCTGTTCAACCTGGAGAAGAGAAGGCTCCAGGCAGACCTCAGAGCAGCCTTCCAGTACCTGAAGGGACTCCAGGACAGCTGGAGAGGGACTTTGGACAAGGGCTTGGAGTGCCAGGCTGAGAGACAATGGCTTTGAGCTGGGAGAGGGGAGAGTGATAGTGGAGATGAGGAAGAAATTATTGGTGATGAGGGTGGGGAGACACTGGCACAGGTTGCTGTGGATGCTCCCTGCCTGAAGGAGTTTCGAGCCAGGTTGGATGAAGTCGCAGAATGAGGGGAAAAGGATTGAAACTGGGAGAGGGGAGACTGGGGATGGAAATTAGGAGGAAGTTCTTTCCAGTGAAGGTGAGAAGACACTGGAACAGGTTGACCAGGAAGGTTATGGATGCCCTTTTCTGGAGGTGCTCAAAAGACAGGACCTTGAGCAACCTGATCCAGTGGAAGTAGTTTCTGCCTATGGCAAGAGGTTGCAACTAAATGATCTCAAAGGTTCCTGCCAACCCAGCCCATTCTGTGAATCTCTGAACTTGCCTTTGCTGCATACCTCAGCATGCAAGAAGCCCCATGCAAGCACAGGGCAATAAAATGAGCTGAGAAGCCTCTGCAGAGCAAATGATGGCACTGCTGCAACGTGTGAGCTGTGTGGCACCTCTGCTACAAGCAAGCATTTAAGCAGAGGCAAGGGTCTGAAGAGCAGTGATAAGAGAAGCAGGTGAGGATGCTTAAACCACAGCAGTATCTCAATTCTGAATTGCCAGGGGAGGAAAAGGAGGACTGTCAGGCACGGTGCTAGGCTCAGTGCTACGAGGCAAGGCTGCTGGCTGACCAGGTAAGAAAATCTGTTGAGTTGGGGTTTGCTATTTTCTCAGTGGGAGGCTGCTATGGAATACTCTGAGCAGGTTAGCATATATAATCCACAACCACTTTTCTCCCCATCTGCAGATTCAGTGAAGCTTGTAAAGGATTCCATCTAAGTAATTTTAAATATTCATGCAGTGTTCATCCACCATGTGTCCCAGTAAACCTCCAAGGACAACCCTGGGCTTTCTAGGCAATTTCTCTTCAAAAACAGTAACTCTGGCATGCAAAGGTTTGCCTGCGTGCTGCAGTGCCAGCATATGCTGCTGCCTGCAACATTAAACAGTGTTCAAAGGAATCATGTTCCTGCTCTTAACACAACAGCACCCACGCTGTGGAACGCCCTGGTCCCTCTCCTGCACCCTCCTTACCCTCTCATCCTCTTGTCAAACAGCACCACTCCAACACAGGATCACAGGGCTGGGTGCTAGGTTGGGCTGGATAAGCTTGGAGGTCTCTTCCAACCTGCTTGATTCTGTGATTCTAACTGCCCACCAAGGGATTGCAGCCTACGGTCAAGGCCACACTGGACAGGTCGTGCAGCAACCTGGTCTAGCAGTAAGTGCCCTTGCCTGTGGCAGGGGGGTTGGACATGGATGATCTTTCAGGTCCCTTCCAGCCTAGCCCATTCCATGAATTCTGAGAACCAGACTGAAAACTCTGAGGCAGCATCTTTCAAAAGAATTGAAACCCATCCTTCAGTGCCTGGAGATGTCACAGCCTCACAGGGTGTTAGGGGTTGGAAGGGACCCAAGGAGATCATTGAGTCCAACTCCCCTGCCAGAGCAGGACAATCCTATCTAACACACATCACAGAGGAACACATCCAGACAGGCCTTGAAAGGCTCCAGAGAAGGAGACTCCATCTCCCTCTTTTGCTCCTCACACCCAGAGAATACCTTGCAAGGACTCTCAGATTCATACAATCACAGAATGGGTTGGGTTGGAAGGGACAGGATCGCAGGCTCACAGGGTGTTAGGGGTTGGAAGGGACCCAAGGAGATCATTGAGTCCAACTCCCCTGCCAGAGCAGGACAATCCTATCTAACACAGATCACAGAGGAACACATCCAGACAGGCCTTGAAAGGCTTCGAAGAAGGAGACTCCACAACCTCTCTGGGGAGCCTGTGCCAGGGCTCTGGGACCCTTACAGTCAAGAAGTTCCCCCTCAAAGAAGTTCCCACTTGAACCTTAAAGGGGACTTAAATATCATAGAATCAAGCAGGTTGGAAGAGAGCTCCAAGCTCAGCCAGCCCAACCTAGCACCCAGACCATGGCACTAAGTGCCCCAGCCAGGCTTGGCTTCAACACCTCCAGCCACGGCCACTCCACCACCTCCCTGGGCAGCCCATTCCAATGCCAATCACTCTCTCTGCCAACAACTTCCTCCTCACATCCAGCCTAGACCTGCCCTGCCACAGCTTCAGGCTGTGTCCCCTTGTTCTGTTGCTGATTGGATCATCCAGTTCTAACCCACTGCCACAGGCAGGACACCTCCCACTAGCCCAGGTTGCTCAAGGCCTCATCCAATCTGGCCTTGAACACCTTCACAAAATACAAACTAAAGAAATCCAGCAGCCTGACTTATATACCTCACCCTCTTCACCTGTGCAAGAAAGAGTTCTTCCCTATTTCAGATTCCAAAGTTAGTTATGAAGATTAGAATCCCAGAATCACAGAATGGTAGGGGCTGGAAGGGACTTCCACACATCATCCAGTCCAACTCCCTCCCAAAGCAGGATCACCTAGGGCAAGGCATACAGGAACACATCCAGATAGGGCCTGAAAGTCTCCAGAGAAGGAGACTCCACAAGCTCTCTGGGGAGCCTGCTCCAGGCCTCCAGCACCCTCACACCAAAGAAGTTTTCCCTTATGTTGAGGTGAAACCTACTGGGTTCTAGCTTGTACCCATTGCTCCTTGTCCTATTGCAGGACACCACCAAAAAGAGCCTGGCACCTTCTTCGTGACCCCCACCCCTCAGACATTTATGGACATTGGTAAGATCACAGAATCACAGAATGTCAGGGGCTGGAAGAGACCTCCAAAGCTCTTCCAGTCCAATGCCCCTGCAGAGCAGGATCACCAATGCACCTTGAATCTTCTTATCCTGCTATATTCTTATTCATTATGTAGCTATAAAAAATAAATGAGAGAGGCACAGCAATAGCCACACACAGCTCCAACTGATGAGGGCACTTGTTCCAAAAGAGGTAGAATCTGCCTTAGCAAGCAGCCCAGCCCTTGAATTCTCTCTGAGTCGACTTGGAAACAACCTCAAGGAAGCCAAGGAGCAGGCAGAGCAGTTCCTTCATCCTCTCTTTTAAAGTTGTACCAAACACTTCTAATTTGCCTTGCTGCTGCCTGCAGCTGGCACTGTGGGGAGTTGTGAGTCCTTTTGACAGAACCACAGAAGGACCTCCAAAGCTCTTCCAGTCCAACCCCCCTGCCAGGGCAGGATCACCTATACTGCATCACAGAGGAACAGATCCAGGAAGGGTTTGAATCTCTCCAGAGAGAGACTCCACAACTTCCCTGAGCAGCCTGTTCCAGGCTTCACCTTCACAGAGGAACAGATCCAGGAAGGGTTTGAATCTCTCCAGAGAGAGACTCCACAACCCCCCTGAGCAGCCTGTTCCAGGCTTCTGGCACCCTCACAGGGAAAAAAAATCCTCCTCATGTTTAAATGAAACTTCCTATGCCTCAGATCCCCTCTCAGCCTTCTCCCCTCCAGACTAAACAGCCTCTAGTCTCTCAGTCTTTCTTCATGAGAGTGATGTTCCAGTCCCTTCATCATCATCCTCATAGCCTCTGCTGGACTCTCTCCAGTACATCCCTGTCTCTCTTGAACTGGTGAGCCCATGGCAGGGGGGCTGGAACTGGCTGAACCTTGTGGTCCCTTCCAACCCTGACTGATTCTATGATTCTATCATTCTATGAAGTGGATGCAGTATTATGGGTAGAGATTAGCTAATAACCTGGATGCAGCATTATGGATATGGATTAGCTAAACCCTCTAACCACCATGAAAGAGAAGCATTTAGAAGCAGAAACATTTTAGCTGGAGAGAGAATCCAGCTACCAGCAGGAAGCTGTCAGAGAGCTGCCTGCCTTTTTGCTCTCTGCCTCTATTTTGCTCCTTTCCTCAGCCTTGCATAATGAGATTTAAGGGTGCATTCACTATTAAGTGTTCTTTCAGCTCTTAGGTAGAGATGAAAATCTGCTCTTCAGACAGATTATTACCAATTCAGAGTTGAGGAAAAGGAGCCACGTGCTTGGTGAATCATCCAAGGTAAGTGGGTAATGCCTCTGCTTGCCAGCAGGTCAAGTTCCAAGCAGGAACAGTGCCCATCTGCAAAACTGCTGCTCCACTAAGAGGCACAGAAAATGCTGCTCTTGCTCACTAGCCCCATGCTAGGAGGAGGAGGACAGGGGAAAGAATAAAAGACTAATGATAGTAATTGTAAAAAATGAGCATTTACTCATTCAATCAGCATTAATAAGGAGGCTCCAGATGAACATTAAGGACAAGGGCTGCTTTGTCTAAATATTTTGCTTCTGATAGAAATTCACTTGATTCAATAAGAGCTGCTTCAAAACAAGGGGCTGCCAAGGGTCAGCCAGGCTCACTCCTGAGCCAGCTACAAATGCTCTGGAGAAACCAGATCAGAGTTTACTCTCCAAGCAGGCAAAAGACATGAGGCACCAGCACTGTATAGCTCCAGTCTTGCACACAAGAATCAAGTAGGTTGGAAGAGACCTTCAAGCCCATCCAGTCCAACCTAGCACCCAGTCCAACCTAGCACCCAGTCCTGTTCAATCATGCCACAGCACTAAGTGTCTCATCCAGTCTTTTTGTGAACACTTCCACCACCTCCCTGGGCAGCCCATTCCAGTGGCAAATCACTCTCTGGCAACAACTTCCTCCTACTTCCTCCGGTTGAGGCTCACCTGTCCTGTCTGATCCTCCCCATAGCTACCACCATGTGCAACACAAGCTGTGGCAGTGCCCTTGGTGTGCCCAGGAGCAAGTCTCAGGCAGAGCCTTCCTGCAGCCCAACCCTTGGCAGGAACTGTCCCTATCAGCTTCCCCCTGCTAGAGGCTGTGCCAAGCTGCCCTGAACTGCAGAGAGTGCCTGAGTGAGCAGAGCCTGAGCTGAGAAGTGTCAGCACTGAGCAGAGCTGGTTCTGGTCTAGCTCACAGCAGGACAGATTGTAATATCCATTTGCAACCTCCAGGCACTGCCAACCCAAGTCTGCAGGATCTGTGATGATTTTTTTGTGCTTGTGGCTAGGTGAAGGTTTCCCAAGCTATGGCACACAGAGAGGAGTGGGCATGGCCATCTTTTTCTCTTGAGTAGATTGAGCATTGCCTGAACAAGCAGCCATCTGGCTCTGAACATGGCCTGATGCAGAGTCTAAAGCTATTTACAGCCCTTGCTGCTGTCACTGCCACATGGCACCCCATAATCTCTGCTCTCAGCAGCCCAGCAAGCTCAGTATGCAAAAGCCCCCAGGGTATACTGTTAGTACAGCAGGATGTAATAAGAGGACAGCAAAGATTATGAAAGGATATTGCAGCAGCAGCTCCTGAGCCCTGAAAGGCAGAGTTAAGTATAAGGAGAAGATTGGTTGTGCTGTGCAGCAGAATGCAGACAGCAGCTGCATGGCGAAGGAGCTGCCCAGGCACAAACAAGCCTCATGAGACAGGAAATTCAGGGTGCTGGGGTGGGGCACAGACAGTCTGAACAGCAAAAGTCCCAGAACTGACAGATGAAGTAGCTGATCATCCTGGTGCTCTGCAAAGAGGCTCTGTTCCTTCTCAAGCACCAGAAGTCTGTAGCTGTGTAACATTGGATGGCAGCATGCTCTGGAAGTTGTCTCTTATTCACACTCATCTGTGATTAACCAGGTTAGCAGTAACACAGAATCACAGAATCAAGCAGGTTGGAAGAGAGCTCCAAGCTCAGCCAGCCCAACCTAGCACCCAGCCCTGCCCAATCAACCAGACCATGGCACTAAGTGCCCCAGCCAGGCTTGGCTTCAACACCTCCAGCCACGGCCACTCCACCACCTCCCTGGGCAGCCCATTCCAATGCCAATCACTCTCTCTGACAACAACTTCCTCCTCACATCCAGCCT
>WAAF01003893.1:0-58319 GCA_013400475.1 Tricholaema leucomelas | reverse complement strand
GCAGGGCAAGGGAGGGGATTCTGCCCCTTGGCTCTGCTCTCCTCAGACCCCACCTGCAGTCCTGGGTGCAGTGCTGGAGCCCCCAGCACAAGCAGGACATGGAAGTGTTGGAGCCAGTCCAAAGGAGGCCACCAAGATGCTCAGAGGGCTGCAGCAGCTCTGCTCTGAGGACAGGCTCAGAGAGTTGGGGCTCTGCAGCCTGGAGCGAAGGCTTCAAGGAGACCTTGGAGTGGCCTTGCAGGATCTGAAGGGGGCTACAGGAAGGCTGGGGAGGGACTACTGACAAAGTCTTGTAAGGACAGGACAAGGGGGAATGGGTTTAAACTGGCAGAGAAGAGATTCAAAGTAGCTGTTAGGAAAGGGTTCCTTGCAGTGAGGGTGGTGAGACACTGGCACAGGTTGCCAAGGGAGGCTGTGGCTGCTCCCTCCCTGGAGGTGTTCAAGGCCAGGTTGGATGAGGCCTTGGGCAACCTGCTCTAGTGGGAGGTGTCCCTGCCTATGGCAGGGGGTTGGAACTGGATGATCCTCGAGGTCCCTTCCAGCCTAAACCATTCTGTGATTCTATGTTCTGTGACTCATTAGCTGATATCCAGTCAGTACCCAACTACCAGGGGTCTTTTCCCCAGGGCTCAGCACTGGGCCAGTTCTCTTTGATATCTTGCCTGGGCAAGAGGATGCAGGCACTCTCAGTCAGGTTGCAGATGGCACCAAGCTGACTGGGAATGCTGATCTGCTGGAGGGTCAGGAAGGCTCTGCAAGGGCATCTGGACAGGCTACATCAATGGCTGACACCAATGGGAGTGTGCACCTGCAGCCCAGAGAGCAACCAGAGCCTGGGCTGCAGCAGCAGAAGTGTGGCCAGCAGGGCCAGGGAGGTGATTCTGCCCCTCTGCCTTGCTCTGCTGAGACCCCACCTGGAGTACTGCATCCAGTTCTGGAGCCCCTGGGACAAGAGGGATGTGGAGATGCTGGAGAGTGTCCAGAGCAGGGCCAGGAGGATGCTCAGAGGGCTGCAGCAGCTCTGCTGTGAGCACAGACTGAAAGAGTTGGCGCTGTGCAGGCTGGAGAAGAGAAGGCTCCCAGGTGACTTTCTTGTGGCCTATCAGGATCTGAAGTGGGATACAAAAAAGCTGGAGAGGGACTTTTTAGGCTGTCAGGGAGTGCCAGGACTGGGGGGAATGGAGCAAAGCTGGAGGTGGGGAGAGTCAGACTGGATGTGAGGAGAAAGTTCTTCACCATGAGAGTGGTGAGAGGTTGGAATGGGTTGCCCAGGGAGGTGGTTGAGGCCCCATGGCTGGAGGTGTTTAAGGCCAGGCTGGCTGAGGCTGTGGGCAGCCTACTCTAGGGTAGGGTGTCCCTGCCCATGGCAAGGGGGTTGGAACTGGCTGATGCTTGTGGTCCCTTCCAACCCTGACTGATTCTATGATTTTAAGAGCTTCCCAAAGCAAAGAATATTTGTAATTTAGGATGCTGCAGGGGTAGAACTTTGCACAAACACCAAACTAGGTCAGGCCATAAGCTTGTGAGTGGCTGACACACTTAATGCACTGGGTGCCCTATGCTTTGGAAATGAAATATTTAACTGGGGGATGACAGAGCTTTGCTTTGCTTTGATCTCCTCTGGAACAGAGCAAATGCACATAGCAGAGACACAATGGAGGGACGCCAGAGTCAATTAGTGTACCCTGAGAAGCTAAAACATGAGCTCTTAATATTTGATTCTTACAAGGCAAATAGATCTTGCCCTCTCCCCCAGATCTCCCAAAGAGATCTTTCCCTCTAGTTTGTTTTTATTTGGAATTATTAAGGTTGGAAAACATCTCCAAGAGCATTGAGTCTAACCAGCACTGCCAGGTCACCACCAAACCATGTCCCCCAGAGATTCATAGATTCATAGGATGGGTTGGGCTGGAAGGGACCTTAAAGCTCATCCAGTGCCAACCCCCTGCCACAAGCAGGGACACCTCCCACCAGCACAGCTTGCTCAAGGCCTCATCCAACCCAGCCTTGAATACCTGCAGGCAGGAGGCATTCACAGCCTCTCTGGGCAACCTGTGCCAGTCTCTCCCCACCCTCACTAACGAGAATTTCTTCCTCATCTCCACTCTCAATCTTCCCTCTTTCAGCTCAAAGCCATTGTCCCTTGTCCTGGCACTGTGAGCCCTTGTAAAGAGTGCCTCCCCAGCTTTCTTGTAGGCACCTTTCAGGTACTAGAAGACTGCTACAAGGTCTCCCCAGAGCACCACATCTACACAACTTTTCAACCCCTCCGGGAGTGGGGACTCCACCACTGCCCTGGGCATTCTGGTCCAGGCCTTTACAACCTTTTTGGGGAAGAAATTACTCTTTATATCCAACCTAAACCTGTGCTGACACAACTTGAGGATGTTCCTTGTCATCCTATTGCTTGTTACTTGAGAGAAAAGCCCATCCCCACCTCACTCTGACCTCCTTTCAGGGAGCTGTAGAGAGCAATGAGGTCTCCTTTCAGCCTCCTCTTCTCCACACTAAGCACCCCCAGCTGCTCCTCACCAGACCTGATCTCCAGACCCTTCCCCAGCTTTGCTGCCATTCTCTGGAGACACTCCAGGCCCTGGATGAGCTTCTTGGCCAGCTGGCATTTCTCTTCAGCCAACCACTCTGTGCTAACACCAAGTCAGCTCCAGCATGGTGTGCACACATCTCTGGCTCTGTGGAGCACACCTTTGCTCTGCAGCAGGCACAGCAATCTAGAACTCAATCCACTGCAGCAGGCACCCAAGACAATTCATCAGAACCTTGCTGAGGTTCCCACTAGCTACAGCCCCACTGCTTCTGCAACGTAGCCTCAGCACCACACACTCAGCTTCAGCTCACTCTCAAACTAGCCCTGAGCAGCTGACAAGCTAATTGGAAGTTGCTTTTTCACAGAAGACTTCAGTATGGCTGTGGACATCTATCTCAATGCAGGTGAAGTGGAATGATTTGAGGCTCATCTGATGTTTAACTTGGCCATATTGAGAAGCCAGAGTGTAAAGCAGCACTTGCCAAGCTAAATTTACATTGGATTCAGCAGGGACTGAAAAAAAAAAGGGGTAGAGAAAGAAAAGTTCAGGCAGCTTACACTTGGAAGAGTTCTCACACAGGTTCTTCTCCTTTGACCCATACCCTGTTGAGACACTGCAGGAAGCTCCCCTTCTCCATCAGTGACCCAGAACATTAGAGGCCCAGGTGACAGGTCTGGGAATGCTGCAGGAACTAAGAGCTTAGAGCTGAGATGACTCATGGGGAATACAACCAGTGACTATAAATATCTTCAAGGCAATAACATAAATGTACAAATGAAAGATGGGAATTGCTTGGTCTCAGAAGCTGGTAGGTAAGATGGCACTCTGAGTTAAGGAGAAGAACAAGTGGCAAGTGAAGAGTGTTTCCAGGGAAGCCAGAGAGGAACCACTGCTGTCAATACTCAAAGGCAGGCAAAACCTGCTGATAGATAACAAATCATTAGATGTTAGTAGTTTTCCCCCTAATAATAGTGGCTAAGATGTGTTGCAAAGATCTGCAGGATGTCTGCTGCTCAACTACATCCTTCTAAGGTCTCTTTCCTGGTGCTACTTTCACTATCCACAACATCAAAGAATCCCAGCATCCCAGCATAGTGGGGACTGGAAGGGACCTCTGGAGCTCAGCCAGTCCAGTCCCACTGAGCACCCACAGCAGCCTGCCCAGCAGCACAATGCCCATGGGAGGGTTGGAAGCTCTCCAGAGAAAGAGACTCCACAAGCTCTCTGGACAGCCTGCTCCAGGCCTCCAGCACCCTCACACCAAACAACTTTATCCTTCTGCTCAGGTGGTTCCAGTTTGTGCCCAGTGCCCCTTGTGCTGTCCCTGGGCACCACTGAGCAGAGTCTGGCCCCAGCCTCTTGCCCCCCACAGCTCCTTTAGCTGTTGCTGAGCACTGCTCAGCTCCCCTCTGTGGCTGCTACTCTGCAGGCTCTCAGCCTTTGCTCCTCACAGAGCTGCTCCAGGCCCCTCAGCAGCTCTGCAGCCTCCCCTGGACTGTTTCCAGCAGTTCCCTGTCCTCTTGAACTGAGGAACCCAGAGCTGGACCCAGAACATTCACAAATATGATACTGGCCAAACTAAATGTGGCCACTTCAACGGCAGGGACCCATCAGCAGGTGTTTCACTGACTCAGCCTCTGCCATCCCCTTCCTACCGGCGTCAGGTTTGCACCATGCTGATGCAGAGGGTCCTGCACAACACCAGGAGGAACTGAGAGCTGCTAATTATACTGCTAATAACACTGCACCTATCTGCTGCTCATCTCGTTGATATAAATAGCACAATTAATTCCATCAGGCGTCAGCAGTGCTGGGGAGTGAGACTGTGCACAGCAACCTCCAGAAGTGACTCAGGAGGCTCAGGGAGAAATAGGAACTCCTCACGAAGCTGCACCTGGCCTGCCTCAGGCATTCCTGGCTTCATCTCCTGCCAGACAGAAAGCCCTGACATATTTGTGTTAAATGGAAACAGAGCAGATGAAAGGCAGCATCACAAAGGAGTGATCACTATGCAGTAGCAAGGTGCCTGTTGCAGTTCAGGTCTCTGCAGCACGAGTGTCTGGGGACATATGGTCCAGATTTGGGCTCCCCAGTTCAAGAGGACAGGGAACTGCTGGAGAGAGCCCAGGGGAGGCTGCAGAGCTGCTGAGGGGCCTGAAGCAGCTCTGTGAGGAGCAAAGGCTGAGAGCCCTGGGGCTGAGAGCCTGCAGAAGAGCAGCCCCAGAGGGGAGCTGAGCAATGCTCAGCAACAGCTAAAGGAGCTGTGGGGGGCAAGAGGCTGGGGCCAGACTCTTGTCAGTGGTGTCCAGGGACAGCACAAGGGGCACTGGGCACAAAGTGGAACCACCTGAGCAGGAGGAGAAAGTAGTTTGGTGTGAGGGTGCTGGAGGCCTGGAGCAGGCTGTCCAGAGAGATTGTGGAGTCTCTTTCTCTGGAGAGCTTCCAACTCGCCCTGGGCATTGTGCTGCTGGGCAAGCTGCTGTGGGTGCCCTGCTTTAGCAGGCTGGTTGGACTGGATCATCTCTAAAGATCCTACCCACCCCCCACCACACAAGGTCTTGTAATGACAGGACAAGGAGTAATGGATATAAACTGGCAGAGGGAAGATTTAGATGTCAGGAAGAAGTTCTTTGCAGTGAGGGTGGTGAGACACTGGCACAGGTTGCCCAGGGAAGTTGTGGCTGCTCCCTCCCTGGAGATGTTCAAGGCCAGGTTGGATGAGACCTTGAGTAACCTGTTCTAGTGGGAGGTGGCCCTGCCTATAGTGGGGGCTTGGAACTGGATGATCTTTGAAGCCCTTCCAACCTAAACCACTCTATGATTCTATGATATTGTGCCTCCTCTTCCCTGTTTAAGAAGTGAGAGATGAGTATGACCTAGCTGAGCAGAGCTCCAGTTCTGGGAGCATTCTCTCTCATGCTCTCACATAATGAAGAGATCAAAAACCTCTCAGCACAGAAAATGTTTTGTTCAGTGGTTGCATTAAATCTGGCAACTGACATCTCTGCTTCATTGCTGATTCCAAGCCCGTGTTACCATCACACAAACGACGCTCACACTTTGGGGTAAGGCAGTTTGAGCACTGATTAGTTTTCCTGCCTGTTACACCTTTACACATTTGATGTGCAAATGGGCTTGAGTGTTCATCTCAGCTCTCTGCCTCCCTTATTTCACCTGCTTTTAATAGGTTCTACACAGACTCTGGAAGAGAGCCCTGCCAAGCACCACACAGGGGCAGGTTTTCTTATGTACTTGTGCTGGACGTTGTTCTCTGTGCTGCTCCCCAGCACAAGAGAGGCAGGGTTCTGCTGGAGAGAGACCAACAGAGGCTACATGGATGATCAAGGGACTGGAACACCTCTCCTGTGAAGAAAGACTGAAATCCCTGGGCTTGGTTAGTCTGGAGAAGAGAAGGCTGAGAAGGAACATTATTAGTATCTATAAATATCTGGGTTTCAGGATGAAGGTGCCAGGCTCCTTTCAGTGGTGCCCAGTGATAGCACAAGCCAACAAGGTGTACAAGCTGGAACCCAGTTTGCACCTCAACAGAAGGGGAAACTTCTTTGATAGGCTTGGTTTCAACACCTCCAGCCACGGCCACTCCACCACCTCCCTGGGCAGCCCATTCCAATGCCAATCACTCTCTCTGACAACAACTTCCTCCTCACATCCAGCCTAGACCTGCCCTGCCACAGCTTCAGGCTGTGTCCCCTTCTTCTGCTGCTGGCTGCCTGGCAGCAGAGCCCAACCCCACCTGGCTACAGCCTCCCTGCAGGGAGCTGCAGACAGCAATGAGCTCTGCCCTGAGCCTCCTCTGCTGCAGGCTGCACACCCCCAGCTCCCTCAGCCTCTCCTCACAGGGCTGTGCTCCAGGCCCCTCCGCAGCTTTGGCGCCCTCCTGTGGACATGTTCAAGGAACCTCAAGACCTTTCTGAAACTGAGGGGCACAGAACTGGACACAGCACTCAAGGGGTGGCCTGAGCAGTGCTGAGCACAGGGCCAGAAGAACCTCCCTTGTCCTGCCTCAGAGGCATCCCAACAGCTGCAGCTCGAGCTGCAGGCAGTGGCTGGGCAGCTGCTGCTGTGCTGAGCCCCTTCTCTGGAGGGCTGGCTGGTGAGCGTGAGCTGGAGGCTCAAGAGCATGCAGATCACTTGATGTGAAGCTGAAAGCAATGTGGAGAGCCTTGGGGGATGTTTTTTTCTCTGCCTGTCTGCCTTGCACAGTGCACTGCTTGCCTGCTAGAGCCATGTGGCCATACTTCTGTTAGTCCATTTCTCATCTCTGCTGCTCTCTGCCAGGAGCACAGTTTAATGTCCTGAGAAAAGCAGCTCCCCAAACTGCCTGGGCTTTGGGTTGGTACAGGGAGCTGTGCTTGAGCATCTGAGTACAACATCATTTACCATAATATTTACTGTCTCTTTTTCCTTTAGTGCTCTTGAGCACATAAATAAAACTCAATTTACTACACAGACAGCATGAAAAACAGACAACAGATTGGGCTGAGGAGAATGACTGCTTCACAACTCAATTTCTTCACCTCCTTTGGGGTATTTTATTTGTTCTCTGTATTAACAAAGTGTGTAGGAAGAGCTAAGAGCCATAACTCAGCTTTGATGTGGCCATCACACAGCTCTGGGGGGTGTAGCTGTTCCTGGGGGCTTGACAGTCCCTATTTTCTTGTGAGTAATATTTGTGGCCTCCAGACTGAAATGCTGTGACCTTTCTGGGCTGTTCACACTGCCTGGCTGCAGGCATGCAAAGTGCTGAAGTTTGGGTTTGTCATCACGAATATCCACCACCATTAACTCCCTTCTGCCCACAGAAAATCATCTCACATTAACATGTGTGTGTGCTCTAAACACATCTCTGTGTGCACACCAGCTGCAGACCTTTGGCTGCAGCATTACAGCCCCCACCAAGCCAAGAGATGAGCTCAAGGCTACCACAGACAGGCTAAGGGCAGAGTGTTCAGGTTTGGGCCCCTCATAGAATCACGGAATCATAGAGTGGTTTAGGTTGGAAGGGACCTCAAGGATCATCCAGCTCCAACCCCCTGCCATAGGCAGGGACACCTCCCACTAGAGCAGGTTCCTCATGATAGGAAAGACATTGAGTGGCAGAAGAAGGTCCAGAAAAGGGCAACAAAGCTGGGGAAGGGTCTGGAGAACAGAGCTGGGGAGCAGCCGATGAGGGAGCTGGGGGTAGTGAGTCTGGAGGAGAGGAGGCTGAGGGCAGAGCTCATTGCTCTGTGCAGCTCCTTGAGAGGAGGTTGCAGTGAGCTGGGGGTTAGGCCCTGCTCCCTAGTCTCAGGTGACAGAAGGAGAGGAACTGGCCTGAAACTGTACCTGGGGAGGGTTAGGTTGCAGGTGAGAACAAATGTCTTTGCTGCAAGAGTGGTCAGGGACTGGCACAGGCTGCCCAGGGAGGTGGTGGAGTCACCAGCCCTGGAGGTGATCCAGAAAGGTGTGGCCATGGCACTTGGGGCCATGGTTTGATGGCCATGGTGGGGTTGGGTTGATGACCTTTGAGGTCTTTTCCAACCCAACTCATTCTCTGATTCTACAACAAAACCAGGCTGTGCAAACGAAGGGTTCGGTTCCTACCTGTGTGTCTCCTTGGTATACACTCCCTGGAGCTGCCAAGCTTTCCTGATGTGAGTTTTGATCACTCTGTGTCACCACTTCCCCTGGGACTGCCTGGCAGTGCTTCCCTGAGGAGAGCAGCAGCAGGAATGTTGTCAGCTTGGAGCCCCCAGGGAGCTGCCTTTGCAAGTTGCCATTCCCACCCTGTGGAAGTGCAGGCTGAGCTCAGCACTGCCACAGCATAACAGAATCATAGAATGGTTTAGGTTGGAAGGGACCTCAAAGCTCAACCAGTTCCAAACCCCTGCCATAGGCAGGGACACCTCCCACTAGAACAGGTCACTCAAGGCCTCATCCAACCTAGCAGCTTGTGCCAGTGTCNAAGGGGCAGAATCCCCTCCCTTGCCCTGCTGCCCACACTGCTCTTGCTGCAGCCCAGCACAGGGTTGCTGTCTGGGCTGCACTCACACTGCAGGCTCATGTTGAGCTTTTCATCAGCCCAGACCTCCAGGGCCTGTTCCTCAGGGCTGCTCTCAGCCATTCCCCACCCAGCCTGGAGCTGCGCTTGGGATTGCACCCACCCAGGTGCAGGACCTTACACTTGGCCTTCTTGAATGTCACGAGGTTGGCCTGGGCACAGCTCTGCAGCCTGTCCAGCTCCCTCTGGATGGATCTCTGCCCTCTAGCAAGTCAACTGTGCCACACAGCTTGGTGCCATCTGCAGACTTGCTGAGGGCAGACAGCTGCTCAGGAGAGACTGAGAGGTTCAAGCACTGTTTCAATCAAGAATGAGTCTACGAGAGAAAAGAGGAGGTCTGGGTGCTGGCAAAGAGGAAGTGGAATGCAAAGAGCTGAAGCATGCAGGTGCACCTCCAGCCACACAGGCACTGCATCCTTGCACTCCTAAAGTACAGAGGTAGCTATCAGAGGCAGAACCCAGGGGATACAAGGTGGGTTTGATTCTGGTTTCTGTACGTGGAGGCCTTCCCTCTGGCTGTTCACCTGGGACACCTCTCTCCTGCAAGCACAGCACCACAACTGGTTTGCCTTTTCCACCTCTTTGAGCTCTCTCAGTGGATTCTTGTTCTCTGAGCTGCTCAAAGGCTCTCTCCACTCCCACTGCTCTGTGCACACCTCAAAGCAGCCCTTTTCATGTCTGCCCACGAGCAGCCCAACCTCATCCATCTTTCCCACTACTGATATCCAGGCTGCTTGTACTTCTACCTCTTGCAAGTAGTGGAGGCTCAATTCAGCTCCTCCACACACAGCAGAAGAGGTTGGATGATGTTGGATCTATACAGTGAGGGTGGGGAGACAGTGGAACAGGTTGCCCAGGGAGGTGCTCAAGACCAGGCTGGATGAGGCCTTGAGCAACCTGGGCAGTTGGGAGGTGTCCCTGCCCATGGCAGGAGGCTTAGAACTGGATGATCTTTAAGGTCCCTTCCAACCCAAACCATATCCATCCTGGCACCACAAGCTACTTGCAAACAGTTCCTCCCCAGCTCTCCTGCAGCCTCCTTCTGGTACCGGAAGGCTGCTCTAAGATCTGCCTGGAGCCTCCTCTTCTCCAGATGAACAGCCCCAACTCTGCCAGCCTATCCCCACAGCAGAGCTTCTCCAGCCCTCTGATCAGCTTTGTGGCCTCCTCTGGACCCTTTCCAACAGTTCCATGTCACTGTTATGCTGGGGGCACCAGAACTGGACACAGTACTTCAGGTGGGCTCTCAGAGGAGCAGAGCAGAGGGGCAGAGCCCTCTCCCCCCTCCTGTTAGCCATGTTATTTGGGTGCAGCTCAGCACACAGTTGCCTTCTGGGCTGCCAGTGATCATTGCTGGCTTCTGGGGAGCTGGCAATGATAAACAACAGGACCAGACACTTCCAGATGGTCTCAGAGAAGGACCAGAGAACCACACTGCATAGATTACTCAGGGCTTGCCAACACCCTGAGGCAGAACCAAGGCAGCTGCATGCCAGCAGCAGTGCAACCTTCCTTAGACCAGCCAAGATGTGCTCTATTCTGCCCTGCTGAGGCTGCATCTGCAGTACTGTGTCCAGTTCTGGGCTCCCAGTTCAAGAGGGACACAGAACTGCTTGAGAGAGTCCAGCCCAGAGCCACAAAGATGTTGAAGGGCACGGCACAGCTCAGTACGGACAAGTGCCAGAGCGAGCTGGGGCTGGGAGCTTGGAGAGCAGGAGCTGAGAGGTGACCTCAGCAATGGTTATCAAGATGTAAAGGTGAGTGGCAGGAGGCTGGAGCCAGGCTCTGCTGGGGGATGCCCAATGCCAGCACAAGGGACAGTGCTGGAAGCTGAGGCATAGGAAGTTGCATGGAAACATGAGGAGGAATTTTTTTTCCCTATGAGAGTGCCAGAACGTTGGAACAGGCTGCCCAGGGGGGTTGTGGATTCTCCCTCTACTGGAGATACTCAAGACCTGCCTGGATGTGTTCCTGTGTGATCTGCTCTGGGTGCTCCTTCTCTGCACGAGGGTTGGACTGAAGGAGCTTTGGAGGTCTCTTCCAGCCCTTGATATCCTTTGATTCTGTGAAAATGGTATCCCAAAAGCACAAGCAAAAGAGTTGAAGGGAAAGAAGAGGACTGAGTGACAGCACTCAGTGAGTGCTGCTGCTATCACTGCTGTTTACCCTGGCTGGTGACACCAGAAAGAAAGCACATGGAGATGACAGCTGCTTGAGAGCAAAGTCTGCCACATCAGCTGTCCCCACTAAGCAGCAACACATCTACACTCCCATGCCTCAGAATGGGCACCTGAGAGAGCACTTTCCAAAACCTCCACTAATGACTTGGCAGTTCTCAGGTGCCTCTCTAAGTCAGGACCCAGAAAGTCAGTTTGCAGTTAGCAGGATCAGACCACAAGTGAAATCAGCAGTACTAAGGCACCCACACCAACCTGCAGCTCAGCTGACTGCCCAGCTGCCCTTTTACAGAGCCTCTGCCTCTCTGTTTTGCCTGAGTCACAACAACTTACAAGTTTTAGAAGAACATGAAGCCTCTGCACCTGCTGGTAGCAGCAGAATATGGCAAAGAACAAGTCCTGGATCAGCAGTAGAGTAATGAGTAGGACTAGGGAAGAGATTGTGCTTCTGTACTCGGCACTGCTGAGGCTGCATCTTGAACCCTAGGTTCACTTTTGGGCTCCCAGAAGGACACTGAGGGGCTGGAACAGGTCCAGAGAAGGGTAACAAAGCTGTGGAAGGGTCTGAAGAAGAGGGCTGGGGAGGAGCAGCTGAGGGAGCTGGAGGTGTGCAGTGTGAGGAAGAGGAGGCTGAGGGAAGACCTCATTGCTCTCTGCAGCTCCCTGAGAGGAGGTTAGAGGCAAGTGGGGATTGGGCTCTTCTCGCAAGGAACAAGTGACAGCATGACAGGAAATGGCCTCAAGTTGCCCCAGGGGAAGGTTAGTTTGGACATTTGATGAAACTTCTTGACTGAAAGGATTCTCAAAGCCTGGCACAAGCTGCCCAGGGAGGTGGTTGAATCCCCCTCCTTGGAGGTGTTTCAAAGAGGCAAAGATGTGGTGCTGAGGGTGATGGTTTAGCCCCAGACATGGCAGAGCATGGTTGGACTTGATGATCTGAAAGCCTTTTCCAACCAAAGCAATTATATGATTCTGTGATTGATTCTTCTGCTGTTTTTTTGCTTTGGTACTGAAAAGAAGGATGGCAGTAACACATCAGACAGCTGTTAAGGAAGAGAGTTGACAAAGGGAACCAGAGCAAACACTGTGAGCACATTTAGATTGAACCTGGTGCTGAAGCCCTGTGACACCACTGGGGCTTCAGCTCACGCTGAAACCAGGCACAGGTCAAACTCCATTGCAGTTCTGAAACTGCCACAGACTACTGCA
This sequence comes from Tricholaema leucomelas, assembly GCA_013400475.1. Classification (NCBI taxonomy): domain Eukaryota; kingdom Metazoa; phylum Chordata; class Aves; order Piciformes; family Lybiidae; genus Tricholaema lacrymosa; species Tricholaema leucomelas. Next base: position 46,326 of record WAAF01003893.1, on the reverse strand, counting down.
GTGTTACCTCTAGAGCTGACTGAAAAAGAAGGAAGGAAATGCAAGGGCAATGATTTCCCCCTGTTTCTGCCCTGTACTGAAGCTGCAAACACATCCTCTGCCATTTGGGAGGGCAAAGAGTGCAGGATCTTTAGCACTTGCCTTCAGTGGATGCTATCCTTCTGCCACTGTGATGCTCCCTGGGACTAAACATGTCAAAGCCATTAGCAGAAGCAGGACAGAAGACTACACTGCTTACAAATCTGGAAACAAGGCCTGGATATGAACAAACCCATCAATGTTAATGGGAGCTTTGTGTCCACAGCAGGACAAGGGGCAAGAGGCACAAACTGGAACCCAGGATGTGCCTTCAGAAAAGCAGAAGGGTGATGGAACCTTCAGGCAGGATGCCCAGAGAAGTTGGAAGTCTCTTCTCTGGATAACAGAAGGAGAAACTTGTTTGGTGTGAGGGTACTGGGGGCCTGGAGCAGGCTGCTCAGAGAAGTTGTGGAGTCTTCTCCTGTGGAGAGCTTCAAATCCCACCTGGCCATTGTGATCCTGGGCAAGCTGCTGTGGAGGTTGGACTGGATGATTTCTAGAGGTCCCTTCCAGCTCCCACCATGCTGGGATTCTGGGATAGCTGGGGACAGAATTTAGTGCTATGCATTCCTGAATCCCTAATGGTTTTTTCACTGCATCTCTTCCATCAGAAAGCAGAAATGACTTTGGTTTCTCTTGGTCTCAAGCCCTCACTCCTACACCATCACATCTCTTTGTAACAGCTGAGAGAAAAAACCCTCTAACTGTAAACCTCCACTTGGGAGTGGATGGAAACAGCCCCACTGAGTGAATTAAAAGCAGACTCCCTCTGGATAGGATTCATCTCCACTCCCTCCTCTGTAGTCTGTTGCTTACTGAGATTTTGCTCCTTCCTGTAACTTCTAAGTGTAGACAAATGAGACTCCAGACCCAGTTCACCCATTCTTTAAGTTCAGATCTGAACAATCACCTGTCTCACTCCAGGCATCTTCCTCCACTCTACCTCTGCTGCTTTATCTTCCCATTGCAGAACCAAAGCCCAGTTTCTCCCTACTCAGTTAAATCTTCTAGATCCAGTGTAGAAAAGAGAACCAGCAACAGAAAAAGGGGACACAGCCTCAAGCTGTGCCAGGGCAGGTCTAGGCTGGATGTTAGGAGGAAGTTGTTGGCAGAGGGAGTGATTGGCATTGGAATGAGCTGCCCAGGGAGTTGCCATCCCTGGAGGTGTTGAAGCCAAGCCTGGATGGGGCACTTAGTGCCATGGTCTGGGTGAGCTTGGAGCTCTCTTCCAACCTGCTTGATTCTATGATGCTATAAATGCCTGAGGGGTGGGTATCCAGAGCAAGGGGCCAGGCTCTTTTCAGTGGCACCCAGTGACAGGACAAGAAATAATCACAGAAGCACAGCAACGTTCAGGCTGGAAAAGCCCATCAGGCTCACCAAGCCCAACCATTAACCCTGCTCTGCAAGGCTCACCCTAAACCATATCCCCAAGCACCACATCCAAACGACCTCTAAACACATCCAGGGTTGGGGACTCCAACTCCTCCCTGGGCAGCTCACTCCAATCCCTGACCACTCTTGCTGGGATAACAGTTTTCCTAATATCCAGTCTAAACCTGCCCAGTCACAGCCTAAGGCCATTCCCTCTTGTTCTATCAGCAATGACCTGTGAGAAGAGCCCAGCAGCAGCCTCTCCACAGTCTCCTTTCAGGTAGCTGCAGACAGCCATGAGGTCTGCCCTCAGCCTCCTCTTTTCCAAACTAACCATCCCCAGCTCCCTCAGTCTCTCTTCATCAGACTTCTCCTCCAGGTCCTTTCCCAGCTTTCTTGCCCTCCTCTGCACTGGCTCCAGCCCCTCCACATCCCTTTTGTAGTGAGATGCCCAAAACTGAACACAACACTTGAGGGGTGGCCTCACCAGAGCAGAGTCCAAGGGGACAATCCCCTTGCAAGAAGCAGCTTTAGCTAGAACATCAGTGCACTCCCTTCCCTGCTCCTGTTGGACACAGCATTTCTGGTCCCAGCCAGCATGCCACTGGCTTTCTTTGCCACTTGGGCACACTGCTGGCTCATACACAGCTGCTTGTCAATTACAGACCCCAGCTCTAATCTGGATATAAGACAGAACCCAGGGAGTTCCACCTCAAACTGAGGAGAAACTTCTTCACTGTGAGGGTGCTGGAGCCTTGGAGCAGGCTGCCCAGAGAGGCTGTGGAGTCTCCTTCTCTGGAGACTTTCAAAGCCAACCCAGATGCACTCCTGTGTAACTTGCCCTGAGTGACCCTGCTTTGGGTGGAGAGTTGGACTTGATCTCTGGAGGTCCCTTCCAACCCCTAACAATCTATGCTTCTATGACCAGAGAGATGTTGGAAACCCATCAGGCCAGGAGGAGCTGAGGCATGAGAAAGCAAACCTTTGGAAGAAAGGGACTGGGCTGCCTCAAGTGCTTTCAGATGAACATCCAGAAGAGCCAAAGAGTGGGAACAAGGCCAAAGCATGGAAAACCAGACAGGAGATCAGGTTTATGCTGCTGCTTCAATGTAATAACAATATTTCTTCTTGATCTTTTGGTTCTGCTCCCCCTCAACAGCGTGCCACACACAGCCATTAAAAGCTGAGTGGATTTTTATAGCTCCTATTAGAATTGAATTTTCCCTCCCTCCACAAAAGATGCTCCCTGCCATAAATTAAATTTCAAAGGCAAAAGTAATCACTCAGTGCAGTGCACATTTCCCCTGCTTTCACTAGGAAATAAATTCAAACAAAAGAAAGTTTTCACCTGATAATCCATATCCATTACATTCCTGAACTTCAGCTTTGAGCCAAAGGCTAATCATAATAATAATAATAATAATGATAATAATATTTGGCTCAGTGACACACACCAGCACATCCCTGTTCCCCCTGGGTGCTAGGGAGCAAGCATCTGCATGAATCCCTAATGCACTGAGCTGCTGATCCAGATCAACCAAGCTCTGCTTTGGGCTGTCTCGTTGATAACCTCCATAAAGTACAGCCCCAGCTGAGAAATGCTGAGCCACACTAATGCATTTCCTTCCCACCACCTCTAATAAAAACATTAATGCACCACTAGTGCTGATGCAGCCCCATTAAGAGTAAGATTTCCTCACCATAGAAGCCTCCTGGTTTCCTTCTTTGTGAGCTGTGCCTTCGGCACATGTTGGGCTGGAGCAGCCAGCGAGCTTGAAACCCTCAACTTCGGAATCACAGAAGCCTTCAGGTTGCAAAAGCCCCTCAGGATCACCAAGCCCAACCACTAACTCTACTCTGCAAGGTTCACCCTAAACCATATCTTCAGGCACCGTATCTAGAAGACTTCAGGACACACCTTAAGTGCTGTGTCCAGTTCTGGGCTCCTGAACTGAAGAGAGATCTTGAGGTGCTGGAAGGTGTTGAGAGAAGGGCGGCAAGGCTGGGGAGGGGCCTGGAGCACAGCCCTGTGAGGAGAGGCTGAGGGAGCTGGGGGTGTGCAGCCTGCAGCAGAGGAGGCTCAGGGCAGAGCTCATTGCTGTCTGCAGCTCCCTGCAGGGAGGCTGTAGCCAGGTGGGGTTGGGCTCTTCTGCCAGGCAAGCAGCAACAGAAGAAGGGGACACAGCCTCAAGTTGTGCCAGGGCAGGTCTAGGCTGGATGTTAGGAGGAAGCTGTTGGCAGAGAGAGTGATTGGCATTGGAATGGGCTGCCCAGGGAGGGGGTGGAGTCCCCATCCCTGGAGGCATTCAAAAGGAGGCTGGTGAGGCACTTGGTGCCATGGGTTAGTTAATTAGAAGGTGCTGGATGATAGGTTGGACTGGGTGATCTTGAAGGTCTTTTCCAACCTGGTTAATTCTATGATTCTGTGACCTTTAAAAGACATCCAGGATCGATGACTCCACTACCTCCTTGAGCAGCCCATTCCAACCCCTGATCACTCTTTGCTGTGAAAAAAAACATTTTCCTAATGTCCAGTCTAACCTTGCCCTGCTGCAGTTTAAGAGCTGATTCTGGCCTCTTCTAGAACCTCCTTGGCAGAGCAGCACACAACAAAGCCCTGGAGGGGCTGGGAGCCCAGAAATGTTGGTTGACTTTCAGGGATCATCTCCTCCAAGCCCAAAGGCAATGCAGCCCTTAAGAGAGGAAACTGAGGGCATCCCAGCAGGCACTGAGGGCACCCCAGCAGGCACTGAGAGCACCCCAGCAGGCACTGAGGGCACCCCAGCAGGCACTGAGAGCACCTCAGCAGGCACTGAGGGCACCTCAGCAGGCACTGAGAGCACCCCAGCAGGCACTGAGGGCACCTCAGCAGGCACTGAGGGCACCCCAGCAGGCACTGAGGGCACCTCAGCAGGCACTGAGGGCACCCCAGCAGGCCCAGCTCCTGGCCAATTTCTCCTTCTAGAATCTTTTCCTGCCCACACAGCATGATTCAATTTGATTTCACTTGACAGTGCTCCACTGAAACCCAGAGTAATGCCTTTCAAAATGCATTTACAGAACAAATTAAGTACCTTTAGAGCTCTTCAAACAAATCCTTTTCCTCTGTAGGCTATCAGTGAACAGATAAAGTTGGGTGCAGGCCTATAATTACTCTAAACAAGTATCTTGTAGTCAGCTGAACTGAATGGACCTTCTATTGGAATGGATTTATTGGCATTCCAATTTGTCTCCTTAAAGGGGTAGAAGCTGGCAGGATGACACCACCACTGCTATTGGACTTTATTTGTTTTCAATGCATTCCACAAAGTGTTAAGAACAAAACTCTAACATCAGAGATGAGCAGAAAAAGAGCTGGGGCCTCACTATTCACTCAGCCATACAGAGTGTCACCCACAGTTAGATTACTGGGTCCAGTTTGGGGCCCCTCAGTTCAAGAGAGACAGGGATCTGCTGGAGAGAGTTCAGTTTGGGGCTTCTCAGTTCAAGAGAGACAGGGATCTGCTGGAGAGAGGCCAGTTTGGGGCTTCTCAGTTCAAGAGAGACAGGGATCTGCTGGAGAGAGTCCAGTTTGGGGCTTCTCAGTTCAAGAAAGACAAGGATCTGCTGGAGAGAGTCCGGTTTGGGATCCCTCAGATCAAGAGAGACAGGGATCTGCTGGAGAGCTATAAGGATGGTGGAGGTGGCAGAGTCACCATAGAATCAAGCAGGTTGGAGGAGAGCACCAAGCTCATATAGCCCAACCTAGCACCCAGCCCTGCCCAACCAACCAGACCATGGCACTAAGTGCCCCAGCCAGGCTTGGCTTCAACACCTCCAGCCACGGCCACTCCACCACCTCCCTGGGCAGCCCATTCCAATGCCAATCACTCTCTCTGCCAACAACTTCCTCCTCACATCCAGCCTAGACCTGCCCTGGCACAGCTTGAGGCTGTGTCCCCTTCTTCTGTTGCTGGCTGCCTGGCAGCAGAGCCCAACCCCACCTGGCTACAGCCTCCCTGCAGGGAGCTGCAGACAGCAATGAGCTCTGCCCTGAGCCTCCTCTTCTGCAGGCTGCACACCCCCAGCTCCCTCAGCCTCTCCTCACAGGGCTGTGCTCCAGGCCCCTCCCCAGCCTTGCTGCCCTTCTCTCAACACCTTCCAGCACCTCAACATCTCTCTTCAATTCAGGAGCCCAGAACTGGACACAGCACTCAAGGTCTGGCCTGAGCAGTGCTGAGTATAGGGGAAGAATAATGAGGAAGGCACTAAAGCTTTGTGTCCACTCTCAGCCCAGGTAGGTAGTTGGTTAAAAGAGTGTGGACAAAGCTCCCCTCTCCTGCCATCAGCCCTCTAGCCTGAAATGTGGATATCTCCCTGCATGAAAACCCCTTTGGGACCTGATCTGCTGCAATACATAAAGTGTGTGTCAAGAGCAGGCAAATCCCAGGCCCAGCCCTTTGCCTCAGACAGCACCAGGAGTGCCATTGCCTCTTGGAGAGGAAGACCTTAACTGCTGCCCTGCACACACAGCAATCCTGATAAAAGCAAAACTGTAGTCCAGATGTCAACTCAGGTTGCACTTTGGCCACTTTTATGCTGTGATAGTAAAGCTGCTCAGGAAGAAGGACCCTTGAAATTACTGATGATGGAATCTAGAGCTATAAGACAAGTTGAAAGCAGCCTGGCTGGTCCTCTCCTCTCCTCTTCCCTTCCCCAAGATCACACAAGGGATTTATTGAGGCACAGCCCAGTGGTCTAGGTCAATTACTGGGAAAAGGCCAGGGCACAATCCATCAAGTGAATGACTTTCTACCTCATTAAAGGTGAAAATAAAAGGGATTCGAGCCACAGCAGCCTCTCCTCTGCTTGCTGATGGGATCTGAGATTTGCTATTGATTTTCCAAGTGGAGGCACTTAGTTCTCCTTACTTTACTAAAAGGACATTTTGTCATTAGAATGAAAGACACAGAAAATCCATCCCACAAACCTCAGCCACAGCTGAAGGGTCAGCCCATAGGTAGTTAGCTGGGATTCAAACCCCTCCCTTTTCCACTTCTGTTCTTACAGGGCTTTCCTCTGCATTTTACTCATCTACACTGCTCTGCTTAGATCTCACCTGCTGCACTGCCTCCAGTTTCAGAGAACTCAGCACAAGAAGGACCTGGAGCTGCTGGAGAGGGTCCAGAGGAGGCCACCAAGATACTCAGAGGGCTGGAAAAGCTCTGCTGTGGGGACAGGCTGGAAGAGTTGGGGCTGTGCAGCCTGGAGAAGAGAAGGCTCCAGGGAGACCTCAGAGCAGCCTTGCAGCGCCTGAAAGGGCTCCAGGAGAGGTGGGGAGGGACTTTGGAGACGGGCTGGGAGTGCCAGGATGAGGGACAATGGCTTTGAGCTGGGAGAGGGGAGAGTGAGAGTGGAGATGAGGAAGAAATTGCTGAGAGTGAGGGTGGGGAGACACCGGCACAGGTTGTCCAGGGAGGTTGTGGAGCACAGAAGCACAGAATGTGATCTAAGATCACATTCTGTGCTTCTGTGCTCCACAACCTCCCTGGAGGCATTCAAGGCCAGGTTGGATAAGGCCTTGAGCAACATCTTCTAGTGGGAGGTGGTCCTGCCCATGGCAGGGGGTTGGAACTGGATGAGCTTTAAGGTCCCTTCCAATCCAAACCATTCTGTGATTTCATGTATCTATGAATTCTGCTTTTATTGATGGAGAACAACTCAGCTGAGCACAAGACCCATATGAGTGCCAAGAACAAAGACAACTAAGCCAAGTAAAGGTCTAAACCTGGTGTTCTGGTATCTTAATTCCTGACCTGCCACAATTAAGTATGAGGTAATCAACCTGAGATCTCATCTCATCAAATTGAATCACTTAAGATAGAGCCCAGATGCTCAAATAAACAAATACACAGGAGGAAACAGGAATGTTAAGAACACTCAGAGCTCAAGCTACAGGCAAGCAAGTCAGAACCAGGGGGGAGAAAAAGCAGAAAGATTTGGAAATTCTATTTCCATGGGCCTTATAGATCTTCCTCTCTGCTTCAGACACACAATTGCTTTAACAAATCTCCCTCTGAAAAACACAAGCAGCATTTTTGTCTTCGTTGTCTCAGCTTCCAGAAAGTTCAGTTTTTGTCCCTCACAGCAGCCCCCTTCAGCTCAGGACCTGCCTGCTCCATTCTGCTGTGCTCTGCTGAGACTCCCACTGCAGTGCTGGGGCAGCTCTGGAGTCCTCAGCACAGCACAGACAGGGACCTGTTGGAGCAGGGCCAGAGGCCCCAGCAATGCTGGCAGGGTTGGAAGGGCTCTGCTGTGAGGCCAGGCTGAGAGAGTTGGGCTTGGGCAGCCTGCAGAGGAGAAGGCTCCAGGGAGACACTCTGGTGGCCTTGCAGTGCTTCAAGGGGAGATCAGAAGGTTAAGGACAGAGTTTTTCTCAGGGGCTGTTGTGCCAGGCTGAGGAGGAGTGGTTTGAACTGCAAGAGGGAGATTGAGAGTGGAGAAAAGGGAGGAATGTTTGACCCTGAGGGTGAGGAGAACCTGGCCCAGGCTGCCCAGAGAGGTGGGAGCTGCCCCATGGCTGGCACCACTGCAGGTCAGGGTGTGTGGGGCTGTGAGCAGCCTGCTCTGGCTGCAGATGTCCCTGCTGAGTGCAGGGGGTTGGACTGGATGAGCTTGGAATGTCCCTTCCAGTCCAAACCAGTCTGGGATTCTCTACTATCCCCTAACTAAAGAGCACAGCAGAAGTCCAGATCAGACACCTTCAGCCTTATACTCTCTACCAGCCCATCCATCAAGCTGCTGGTCTGAACTGCCATCAAGACTCTGTGAGAACTTCTACAGAGCAAAGCAGGAACCTCCTGGAGTATTGTTTTTTCCCACTGGTCTTTATTATTTTCCTGCTAATGACTTTAAAACAGTACTTTAGCTCTGCTTGTATTCAATTCCTGGGCACAGACCAGCATGACCGAGCAGACAAAATTGTACTCTTCCAGGCACTAATTTCTCACAGACCTAATTAACAGAGACAACTCCAAACAACATCTAAACTTTGCTCCTTAAATAGAAAAGCCAATTACCACCCTTATAGAAAACATCATGTGACAGGCAACCACTAGGCAGAAATATGCCCAGCTCCATGGGAGCCAGCAGCTATCCTGAGCAGAAGAGAGGAAGCTCCCCTAGAGCCCCTGGCATGCTCAGGAACACCACACACATGTTTTTTTCTGACCTGGTCCCTTTCATAGAATCAAGCAGGTTGGAAGAGAGCTCCAAGCTCAGCCAGCCCAACCTAGCACCCAGCCCTGCCCAACCAACCAGACCATGGCACTAAGTGCCCCAGCCAGGCTTGGCTTCAATACCTCCAGCCACGGCCACTCCACCACCTCCCTGGGCAGCCCATTCCAATGCCAATCACTCTCTCTGCCAACAACTCTCTCCTCACATCCAGCCTAGACCTGCCCTGCCACAGCTTGAGACTGTGTCTGTTTGTTACTGCAGAGCTAATCAGAATCATAGAATCACAGAATTATCAGGGTTGGAAGGGACCTCGAGGATCATCCAGTTCCAAATTCCCTGCCATGTGCAAGGACACCTCAGACTAGATCAGGTTGCTCAGAGCCATATCCAGCCTGGCCTTAAACACCTCCAGGGATGAGGCTTCCACTACTTTCCTGGGCAACCCATTCCAGGGTCTCACCACACTCAGGGTGAAGAACTTCTTCTTTATGTCTAATCTCAATCTCCTCTCTTCTAGCTTGGATCCATTCCTCTCAGTCCTATCACTACCTGACACCCTAAAAAGTCTCTCCTGTACAGCTCTCCTGTAGCCCCTTTCACATACTGGAAGGACACAACAAGGTCTTCTGAGAGCCTTCTCTTCTCCAGGCTGCACAACCCCTGGCCTTAAAGACCTCCAGAGATGAAGCTTCCACCAGCTCCCTGGGCAAGCTGCTCCAATTGTGTAAAAAAAGAGGTCAGATGCTTTTGGAAGGAAGTGTTTGAAATGCAGAGCAAAAGCTTCTGCCTGGCGTTAATCAAGGACCTTACTAATGCCTCGTTCTGCAAAGTAAATTGCTTCAGTGAGATCCCTTCTTTAGGAGGTCTGGTTAAGGACACAGAAGACAAATGGGTTTTCAGCATTAAAAAAGAAGAAGAAGAAAGAGTGAAAACCTGCATTTTTCTTCATCTATCCACAGCACCACGAGGGTGGCTGGTTGGATGCTTGGTTGCTTTTTAAAAGGTCATGTAGAGAAGGGCACACACCTCATCTGCTGCCCTCCTTCCACCTACAGCAAACACAGAATCACAGAAACATGCAGGTTGGCAAAGCCCCTCAGGAGCACCAAGCTTAACCTAGAACCCTGCTCTACAAGATTCACCTTCAACCAGAGCCCCAAGCACCGCATCCAAATGACCTTAAACACACCCAGGGTGGGTGACTCCACCACCTCCCTGGGCAGCTCAATCCAGTCCCTGACCTCTCTCTGTGAAAAACTTTTTCCTAATGTCCAATCTAAACCTCCTCAGGCTCAGCTTGAGGCCATTCCCCCTTGTTCTGTCTTCAGTTACCTGTGAGAAGAGCCCAGCAGCAGCCTCTCCACAATGTCCTTTCATGTAGTTCTAGGCAGCTATGAGGTCTGTCCGTCCTCAGCCTCCTCTGTTTCACACTAACAATCACCAGCTCACTCAGTCACTCCTCATCAGACTTATTCTTCAGGCCCTTCTCCAGCTTCACTGCCCTCCCCTGGACCCACACCAGCACCTCCACAGCTCTCGTAGTAAGGACACCACCAAATACCAAGGCAGAGGCTCCCTGACCATTCCCAGCTCTTTGCTTTCAGGCCTCTCCCATCTTTCTGTCTCAGGAGAAAATGAACTCTCTTGATGGCATCTGGCACAGGAGGATGAAGCAGCTGATAGGAGTTTTAGTTCCTATCAAACACTTGTGAAGTGATGGAGAAACAAAGCCCACCATAAACACAGGACCCTTATTGCTCCTGATGGGTCTTAAGGTGAGCAGATGGAAGCACATCCTATGTACAAAGGAGATTATAAAATGAGTCTTAAAATGCATGGATCTGGAAGCTTCCCTGAGTAGGAAGCTGCTTACTCTGCAAAGGCCTGCCTAATGTTTGTACCCTGTTGGGACACCAGCTGCAGATCTCCAGCCACCAACACCATAAAACCAACTGACTGCAGTAATAATGCCCAGGGTTTTGGAACAGCAGGGAGGGAATAAGCTGAGATAGATGTGCAGGAAAAGTGCTAGAAAGTTCTGCAGTGAAGCCTCAGCCACCTGCTGACTGCAAACCAGAGGAAGCCCTTCAGAGGCAGCCACCAAGCGCGAGATGAGCTGAAGCTCTTCTGCTTTCTCCAGACCTGTAACTGTTGCCTTCATTACTGTCCTAACCACCACCTACACAGGGAGGCAGGAATCCTTTAAATCCACAAACATTTGCAAGAGCCAGGGCATCAAATCTAACCAGAAGATATGCTCAGACCTCCAAACAGCCTGAGCAGCAACCCTTCAGCACTGCAGGCACTGTCACATCCAGCTATCGGCCTCCCCACTGCTAAGCAAGCCAGTCCCCAGCGCTGGCAGAGCCTAAGCAAACCCAAGCAGATCAGAGAGGAGCTGCTTTGCTCCTGTGGATGCACAGAGACCCAGCTCAGTTTGCATCTTAGGTGCTGGTTGCAAGAAAAGAAACTTCAGACATCAAAGAATCATCACAAAACGGCTTAGGTTGCAAGGGACCTCAGAGACCTTCTACTCCAATTCCCCTGCCATGGGCAGGGACACCTCTTAGCTAAACTCATCTAATCTGGCCTTGGACACCTCCAAAGAGGGGGCATCCACAACCTCCCTGGGCAGCCTGTGCCAGCCTCAACACCCTCACACTCAACAACCTCTTCCTCAATTCCACTCTAACCCTGCTCTGCCTCAGCTCCAAACCATTCCCCCTTGGCCTGGCTCCAGACACTCTCAGCAAAGTCTCTCTGCAGCCTTCCTGCAGGATCCCTTCAGACACTGGCAGGCAGCATGGACAGCCTCAATTAGATCAGGCTGCCCAGAGGCCTGTCCAGCCTTCCCTTGAATGTCTCCATGGATGGGGCCTCAACCACCTCCCTGGGCATCCTGTTCCAGTGTTCCACTACCTACTTGCTAACGAAGGCATCCTCTTGCTTACCCACTTTGCTCCCCATTGTCACTTAAAATACTCCAAGTGGAGGGACCTGGGCTAATGAAAGGGCAAGAGCTGTGCTCACCCAGCATCTCCCCAGCCAAGAATGGCTCTGCCCTCCACAACAACACAGAGCTAAGTTCTACCCTCTCTCCTCTCCCACTGCTTGTTTTTCAGTGCCCATCGACTGTATTTACATGCAGGTCCTCTGCCCCCTGGGTCAAGGGCTAAGGAGAGGTTAAAGAGCCACAACAAGATCCTCAACACATCCTAAGTCAATAAATTGGCTGTTTCACAATAGCTTGGGCAGTGGCTACTCCTCAGTTTCTGTTTGGGCCAGCTTATCCATTTCATCATGTCCAACCATGGGAGAAATCTTACCTGTGTCCCATCTGCCAGGCAACCTGACCTCTTAGATCTGCACCAGGCTGAACCCCTCTGTGCTTTGGAATTCCTTTGCACAATACCCTGGAACTCTGCTTCTGAGGGAACACAAGATCTTGGAAATCCTTTTCCCTCTGCAGAAGGTCCATATGGCTCCTCACGGAACAAGAGAGCAGTGCCAGGAGCTCAGGCTTCCTCTGCTCAGATGGCAGAGTGCACTCAGATGGTCCTGTAACCACTTTTAAGAAGCTATGCATTGGATCATTTCTGAAAGGTCATGGGGAACAGGAGGGGTGGCTGAGAACTGAAGGAAAGCATTTGTCACCCTGCTCTTCAAAGAGGGCAAGAAGCAGAACCCAGGAGATTCCAGGCAGTGCAGCCTAACACCCACCACAAAATCACAGCATGTCAGGGGCGGGAAGAGACCTCCAAAGCGCCTCCACTCCAACCTCCCTGCAGAGCAGGAGCACCCAGAGCAGATCACACAGGAACACATCCAGGCAGCTCTTGAATCTCTGCAGAGAGGGAGACTCCACAACTCCCCTGGGCAGCCTGTTCCAGGCTTCTGGCACCCTCACAGGGAAAAAAATCCTCCTCATGTTTCCTTGCAGCTTCCTATGCCTCAGCTTCCACCACTGCCCCTTGTGCTGGCATTGGGCATCCCCCAGCAGAGCCTGGCTGCAGCCTCCTGGCACTCACCTTTACATCTTGATAACCATCAATGAGGTCACCTCTCAGCTCCTCTTCTCCAAGCTCCCAGCCCCAGCTCCCTCAGGCTCTCCTCCTAACAGAGCTGTTCCATTCCCTTCAGCATCTTTGTGGCTCTGGGCTGGACTCTCTCAAGCAGTTCTGTGTCCCTCCTGAACTGGGAGCCCAGAACTGGACACAGTGCTGCAGATGTGGCCTCACCAGGGCAGAGCAAAGGGGCAGAAGAACCTCCCTCTACCTACCACCCACAGCCTTTCTAGTCCAGCCCAGAATGGCACTGCCCCTCCTGGCCAACAGAGCAGTGAATGTTCCTTCCTTTCTTCAGGAGCTACTGGAGAGAGTCCAGTGGAGGCTCCAAAGCTGCTGAGGGGGCCTGGAGCATCTCTGTGAGGAGGAAAGGCTGAGAGATTGCTCCAGTCCCTCCTCACCATCAGTGTCAAGAGTTTCTTCCTCATCTCCAGTCTCAATCTCCCCTCTCTCAGCTCAAAGCCAGACACCTGTGCAACCGCCGGCACACAGCACCTCAAAGAAGCCTGGAAAAGGACTACTTTGTTAATTCTGAGGTGAAAAACTGGTTAAACAGGTCTTTTTTTTTTTTTCCCCCTCCTAGAACTAGACACTTCCATGCATGAAGATGACTTCAATGCAGCTGTCAAGCCCAGGCTGTGTGGTGGCTGAGGGTGACACTTGTTTATCGCGCCTGAATAAACGTGACATCCGAGTGCTCCCGGGCACCCCCGCCAGCTTTGTGCACGCCTGGGTGCCACCAGCTGCACTTCTGCCTTCTTGAAAGATTTAGGTTCATCAATAAAGCTAAAGGGCAGGGAATTAAAAATCAATACAAAGCCAGACTCCTTAAGGCAACTCCAAGGGCAGCCACGGAATGTGTAATGGGCGGAATCCGCTTAATGGCAGGGGCAGGAAATGAATGTTAAGAAGGACCCAGGGTTATCATTATGCAACCTCACATAAAACAGGGAGTGAGAGGAAAAGAAGCACACTTTGGAGTGTCAATTGACAGCTACAAAGGTCGTGAAGTACCTCCTCTGTCTTTTCAACCTGAAGGGAATTAGTGCACAGCTGATTAGATAAATTAGCAGAAGGAGCCGCAGGTCACCTTGCTGGAGCTGCGTGGCCGTGGCAGGCGGTGTGCTGATGTGCTATGAGAGGGAACCACCAGATCCAATGTGGCAAAGTCTGCACTAACACAGCCAGGCCTCCTGATATGCTCTCAACACGAGGAAGCTTGCAAAGCATCCCTCATTCTTCCCAAAATACCGAGAGGGAAATAGGGAGGCAGCTGCCGCACCTGAGGGTGTGCCCAACGAAACCTTCAAGCACCGATTTCTGGTTCTTCTGCTGGGCTCCAGCATTGTCCTGCTGGAACGGGCCCAGAGGAGGCCACAAAGATGATCAGAGGGATGGAGAACATCTCCTGTGGGGACAGACTGAGAAAGTTGGGATTGTTCAGCCTGGACAAGAGAAGGCTGCAAGGAGACCTTACAGCAATATTCCAGTACCTGAAGGGGCTCCAGAAGAGCTGGGGACGGACTTTGGACAAGGGCTGAGAGTGCCAGGATGAGAGACAAGGGCTTTGAGCTGGGAGAGGGGAGAGTGAGAGTGGAGATGAGGAAAGAGGAAGATACTGAGAGTGAGGGTGGGGAGACATTGGCATAGGTTGCCCAGAGAGGCTGTGGATGTCCCCTCCCTGGAGGTGTTTAAGGCCAGTTTGGATGAGGCTTGTGGGCTAGTGGGAGGTGTCCCTGCCCATGGCAGGAGGTTGGAACTGGCTGAGCTTTAAGATCCCTTCCAACTCAATCCATTCTATGAATCCAGGGAGGAAAAGAACACTTCCATCTCTCAATAGCAAGCAAAGAAATGCCAGCTTCCCAAGCACCCACACATCCTTTCCACTCCCCACACTGACAACACAACATCTCTCAGCACCAAATCAAAGTGCCTAAGAGCTATCCAGGCTCCACCACATCCAGAAGCAGCCCAGGGCTGCCCTTACAAGTAGAGACTTTCTGCTGGGCTCTCTCCTTCACGATGCCATTCCCAGACGTTGCTGTTTACCTTGCAGAGCAGTCACCTTGGATGACCTTCGGCACAAACCACCGTGTGGAAGCAGAAGCATGCCTGTGACATAATGGTGATGGAGAGAAATGCCTCAGCCTTGCTTTCAGAGGCCAGAAAAAGCTGAATGAGGAGGAAATCCTCTGCCAACACAGCCAGTGACAACCACATTTCACTTCAGATGAAAGCCCTCCTTTAATCTCATCTTAAAACTGGTGTCAGCACAACACTCAAAGACAGCTTTAAGCACAAAGTGCTGGACTGCAGCTAGTTAAGGGAGATCTCATCCTAATTACTTGTGGCACTCTGAAAAGCTGGTAGGATTTTGATTTTATCCACCATCCCCTGCATGTGTCAGCCCTGCTGAAAGGCAGAACTCAAAAGCAGCCTCTACAAAAGAAGCACCATAAAAAAGGGAAAAGAAATCCCCAAACACTTCTCATGCTGCACTCACAGGAATGACTACTCTAAAAGCTGAACTGAGCTGCTCAGCAAGGCTGACCCCAACTAGACACCACCAGGTAGGTACCTAACAAAGTGGGAGCTCTTCAGCTTTTCCCTGACCAACCTAACTCTGGGCACTTACCACCTGTCCTGTGCAGGGATGGAGGGTTAGGACTATCCCAACTCTCCCAACACTCTGTTCACTCATTCATTCATAGAATGGGTTAGATTGGAAGGGACCTTAAAGGTCAGCCAGTTCCAACCCCCTGCCATGGACAAGGACACCTCCCACCAGCACAGGCTGCCCAAGGCCTCACCCAACCCAGCCTTGAACACCTCCAGGGAGGAGGCATCCACAACCTCGCTGGGCAACCTGTGCCAGTCTCTACGTGTCCTCACTGTCAACAATTTCTTCTTCATCTTCACTTTCATTCTCCCCTCTCCCAGCTCAAAGCCATTGGCCCTTGTCCTGGTACTTCCAGACCTTGTCAGAAGTCCGTCCCCAGCTCTCTTGGAGCCCCTTCAGGTACTGGAAAGCTGCTCTAAGGTCTCCGTGGAACTTTTTCTTTTCCAGCCTGAACAGCCTGAACTCTCCCAGGCTGTTTTAGACTTCTCTTCTTTCTTGGTTTGACACTTTTAGTTCAAACCATTCTTGAACCCCAGTAAACCTCAAAAGACAAAGAAAACTCTGCTTGCAGCAACTCTGCAACACATTTTCCTAGGGTCTGGCTGGCACAGCATGCAGCTGTCAGCCAAAGGAAGACCTCAGCTGCAGAATAAAGCCTGTAGGAGTACAAACATTAGGAAAACATGAGCCTGCTAATCAAAAAATGCAACCTCACAAACCCAGCCTTTGCCACTGGAAAGACTCAGGATCACTGCAAGCACCAGCTCAGGGAAGTGCAGATGAGAAGGCTCAGGTCACAGAGTGCCTTGCCTCAAAGGTGTCCGCAGGCTTCTTTCACTCTAAGCTAACACAAAATGTTTCCTTCAAGTTGGTTTAGGGCATTACTAAACTGCATTTCACAGAACCCCAGCATGGTAAGGGTTGCAAGGGACCTCTGGAGATCAGCCAGCCCAACCCCCTGCCAAAGCAGGGCACCCACAGCAGCCTGCCCAGCAGCACAATGCCCAGGGTGGATTAGAAGCTCTCCACACAAGCAGACTCCACAACCTCTCTGGGCAGCCTGCTCCAGGCCTCCAGCACCCTCACACCAAACAACTTTCTCCTCCTGCTCACAGGGATCCTCCTGGGTGCCACTTTGTGCCCAGTGCCCACTGTGCTGTCCCTGGGCACCACTGACAAGAGGCTGGCCCCAGGCTCTTGCTCCCCGCAGCTCCTTTAGCTGTTGCTGAGCATTGCTCAGCTCCCCTCTGGGTCTGCTCTTCTGCAGGCTCTCAGCCCCAGGGCTCTTGGCCTGTCAGCCCTGCATGGTTATGACCCCAAGCAATGCAGGGTGCCTTTGGCAAGCTGAACATTTATTTGCCACTCTTGGTGGATGTTGGCAGAACACCAGACAAGACCACACTAAGGAATCAAGCTCTGCATGATGTGTAGCAGCTCCAGGCATCCTTATCCCTCTGTGCAGGAGTGTCAGCAAGCTGAGTCAGCCACCACCTGATGTCAAAGAGACCTGTGTGGGCAACTTCAGCTTGATCCTGGCTGTTAATCAGATCCTGGTCTGAAGTATTTATTGTGCTATGCTTTGCACTCCTGGAGATGTTCTCCTCACGGGGGCACAGTGCCATTAATAGCCTGTCACATACTCAGCAGCCATGAGGAAATTTGTCTCCTGGCTGAAGGAAGTTTCCCTTTTGGGATTGTAGAAGGTGTGTGGCAGGGTCCTCATCACACACTTCTGCTGTCAGGCCCTGCTAAGGAAGAGCCAAAAGAAGGAGCACTGCTCCCCTGCCTCCATTCACTCCTGTGCTATAACCCAGCTGTGCTGCGCTGTGCACAGTTCCCTTCTGTGAACAAACATCCAGCCCAAAATGCCATCAGGTGGCTGGTGAAGAGGAGGAGTGTCAGCAGAGGACTGGAGAGCAGCAAAGGGAAGCTGGAGGCAGTCAATTAGTGAGAGCCACCAGTGGCTTTTAATCTTGCCCTGCCTTGGGGAAAGGCATGAATGAGGCTGATCAAAACAGGAGCTGCTCACCTCTGCCTTACCAGTTCTACTGAAGCCCTCAGTCCACAGCCACAGGAAGGCTTTGCTGTCCCCAAAAGGTTGTTGGGCAGTTTGTAAGAAACTTGTTAGAATGAAGTCACCCTGGATGGAGCATTTCTTCCCTGCCAACTAAATGCCATCCAAAAGCAGCACTCCTGCATGTGGGGCCACCACATCACCATGGGCCAAAGCAGTACCAGAACTATTTCACCAGCACAAGAGAACAACCAACCTCCTCCTGAAGGAGGTGGCATTACCATAGGGAACTTCTAGGGCTGCTGAAAGGACACCTCCCACCAGACCAGGCTGCTCAAGACCATATCCAACCTGTCCTTGAGCACCTCCAGGCAGGAGGTATTCACAACCTCCCTGGGCAACCTGTGCCAGCATCTCCCCACCCTCACTGCTGAGAATTTCTTCTTCATCTCCAATTTCAATCTCCCCTCCTCAAGCCTCAACCCTTCCACCGCCCTTTCTTTCCAACCTTTCCTCCCCACCAGGGTTCCTCAGGATATTTATGCCCATAATTACTCTGTCTCTTCAGAGAGTAGCTGTCTGTGAGAACCCCAGCACATTGCTTCTGTATTTCACCTTAATCAGCTTCATAAATAAACCTGACTTCATTTACAACCTCTGCCTTCTCAGAAACACAAAACTTCTACTCCACTCCACCATCCCTTGCCAGCTACTTAAAACTTTGAGGTGCTTGGGTTTGGTTTTTTTGTTGTTTGGGTTTTTTTTCCATAGCAGTGCACTGATTTTCTAGCCAAAGATGCTTCTTGCAAGGGGATTGTCCCCTTGGACTCTGCTCTGGTGAGGCCACACCTTAAGTGTTGTGCTCAGTTTTGAGCATCTCAGTACAAGAGGGATGTGGAGGGGCTGGGACCAGTGCAGAGGGGGCAAGAAAGCTGGGGAAGGGCCTGGAGAAGAAATCTGATGTTGAGTGACTGAAGGAGCTGGGGGTGGTTAGTGTGAAACAGAGGAGCCTGAAGAGAGACCTCATGGCTGTCTACAGCTACCTGAAAGGAGGTTGTGGAGAGGTTGGTGCTGATCTCTTCTCACAGGTAGTGACAGAACAAGAGGGAGTGGCCTTAAGCTGTGTCTGGACAGGTTTAGACTGGACATTAGGAAAAAATTTATTCCCAGCAAGAGTGGTCAGAGATTGGAATGAGCTGCCCAGGGAGGAGGTGGAGTCACCAACCCTGGATGTGTTTAAAGGTCCTTTGGATGTGGTGCTTGGGGGTACGGTTTAGGGTGAGCCTTGCAGAGCAGGGTTAATGGTTGGACTTGGTGAGCCTGAAGGGCTTTTCCAGCCTGAATGTTGCTGTGACTCCTACTGTGAAAAGAAAGAAAACTAAAGGGGCAAACCAGAGGAAAGTGTTGGTTGCCCCCACATCAGTTCAGCACTAATGAGCTGATACAAATGTAAAGTAACAGCAGTGAATTCACTCTTGCTTAGGCAAATCATTCTTGCTCTCATTATGCTATGAAAGGTGTATTAGAAGAAGTCTGGGAGGCTTCAGTCCTGCTCAGGCTATAATGTGCTGCACAAGAATAATTCCTAATCCTGTCTGCCTGATCTAAAACCAGCTGTGGTGACATTAACAATATTTTGTGGTTAAAGAACTGGCCTGGGGACTGGAGAAAATTAAAACCAGGGCTCAATATTTGACTGTTATAGATTTCCTGTGCTTTGTTGGATAGAGAATTTCATCCATCACTCTAATTAGTTATCCTCTCCCTAATTCCTCTTTCATCCTTTCTGAGCAGCCATACAGCTCATATATATATGAAAGCTGCCCCAGCTGCCTCTTGGATTACTCTCTCCACCAATAGGCCTCACCTAGGAAATTGAAATACAGGGGAATCTGCTCACAGCTCCTCATGTTCCAGCTAACTTCATCTTCTTGGAGCTGGCCCAACCAGCAGAGGCCACAGCATCCTGGTCCTCCTCAAAACCCACCAGCTGCACGGCCACAGCCTGGCACTCGGCTTGGCACCCGAGTGCTTCTGCAGTTCACAGAATCATGGAAGGGATCTGGGCTGGAAGGGACCTTTCAAGCTCATCCAGACCAGCTCTCTGCACTCAGCACGGACATCTACAACCAGAGCAGGCTGCTCACAGCCCCATACACTCTGACCTGCAGTGGTGCCAGCCATGGCGCAGTTCCCACCTCTCTGGGCAGCCTGGGCCAGGCTCTCCTCACCCTCAGGGTCAAACGTTTCTCCCTGCTCTCCACTCTCAATCTTCCTCTTGCAGTTCAAACCACCCCCCCTTGGCCTGGCACAACAGGCCCTGAGAAAAACTCTGTCCTCAACTTTCTGATCTCCCCATGAAGCACTGCAAGGCCGCCAGAAGGTCTCCCTGGAGCCTTCTCCAGGCTGACCAAGCCCAATTCTCCCAGCCTGGACTCACAGCAGAGCCCTTCCAGCCCTGCCAGCATTGTTGTGGCCCCCTCTGGCCCTGCTCCAGCAGGTCCCTGTCTGTGCTGAGGACTTCAGAGCTGTCCCAGCACTGCAGGGGAGGGTCTCAGCAGAGCACAGCAGAGAGGCAGAATTCCCTCTCTGCTCCTGGGGATCAGCAGAGGACAGGCTGTGGCTGGGCTGGCAGCACTCAGTGCTGGCTCATCTCCAGCTCTGCACTCCCCAGCACCCCCAAGTCCTCCTCAGGGCTGCTCTCCAGCCTTTCATCCTCCAGTCTGTAACCTCTGTGAAATTGTGCTGCTTTCACAGATTCCTAGAATGCTTTGGGACCTTAAAGCTCATCCAGGTCCAACCCCCTGTAATGAGCAGGGACACCTCCCACCACCCCAGGTTGCTCAAGGTCTCACCCAGATGCTCAAGGCCTTGAACACCTCCAAAGGGTGAGCATCCACAACCTCCCTGAGATCATTCCAAAACCAAGGACATTCCAGCATGAGCAGACTCTGACCAAACACCATTTTCACCCTGTCTGCACGTTCAGCTGGGCCTGCAGCAGGCATTTACACACATTGCTCCTGTGGCTTCCTCCTGAGTTAGGCATTTGAAGAAGTTTCTCTGATGAGTAACTGATGGAATTGCTGCAGAATCCCCAGGTGTGAGCCAAAGAGTAAATTTGTTCTGCCCCAACACAATAATCTATTGATTATTATTAAAACCAGAATTTATTTGTACTCCCCTTAGTGCATTACCTGCCAGGAATCTCTATGAGAGAAGGTTCTGGAAAAGGATTATTCCATTTCAGTCTTTCATATCCCCTCCTGTTCCCTTGCAGTGCAGGGGTTTAGTTTGCTCATGCCACTGAGACTTTTAAATTGCACTCTTTTTTAAAGAGAACAGCTGAAGGGCTACCTCTGCTCTTCAACTACTGTCCCACA
This sequence comes from Tricholaema leucomelas, assembly GCA_013400475.1. Classification (NCBI taxonomy): domain Eukaryota; kingdom Metazoa; phylum Chordata; class Aves; order Piciformes; family Lybiidae; genus Tricholaema lacrymosa; species Tricholaema leucomelas. The sequence continues at coordinate 25,575 of WAAF01003893.1, read as the reverse complement.
GGTAACACTTGCTTTACTCTAACAGCACCTGAATATGGAAAGGCAGAGGATGTCTTCTTCATGTTATCTTCACAGGCTCACAGGATGTTAGGGGTTGGAAGGGACCCAAAGAGATCATCCAGTCCAACCCCCCTGCCAGAGCAGGACCACACAATCTAGCACAGATCACAGAGGAACACATCCAGGCAGGCCTGGAAAGGCTCCAGAGAAGGAGACTCCACAACCTCTCTGGGCAGCCTGTGCCAGTGCTCTGGGAGCCTTACAGTAAAGAAGTTCCCCCTTGTGTTGAGCTGGAACCTCTTTTGCTGCAACTTACACTCATTGTTCCTTGTCCTATCACAGGGAGCAGTGAGCAGAGCCTGTCCCCCCTCCTCTTGGCCAGCCCTCAGATACTCTAAGTCTTCTCCTCTCCAGACTCTCAGCCCCAGGTCTCTCAGCCTCTCCTCATCAGGCAGTGCTCCAGTACCCTCATCATCCTTTCCAGCAGATCCCTGTCCCTCTTCAACTGGGGAGCCCAAAACTGAACACAGTATTCAAGATGAGGTCTCACCAGGGCATGTAGAGGGGGAGGAGAACCTCCCTTGATCTGCTGGACACACTCTTCCTAATACAGCCCAGGATCCCATTGGCCTTCTTGGCCACAAGGACACGTTGCTGTGCCATGGGTAACTTGTTAATCAAGTTAATCAAATTAATCCAAGTCATGTTACTGCATCTAAACAATAATCATTTCAATTAGCTCTACAAATTGCAGAATGATTTAAGATTGGAAAAGACCTTTAAGATCACTGAAGGATCTGGAGTGCTGGAATGTGCCCAGAAAAGGGCCACGAGGATGATCAGAGGGCTGAAGCTGCTCTGCTATGGGGATAGGCAGAGGGAGTTGAGGTTGTGCAGTCTGGAGAAGAGAAGGCTCTGAGGAGATCTTATTGTGACTTTCCAGTATCTGAAGGAGGCTACAGGAAAACTGGAGAGAGACTTTTTAGAGTGTCAGGTAGTGACAGGACTGGGGAGAATGGAGCAAAACTAGAAAGGGGGAGATTCAGATTAGATGTTAGGAAGAAGTTCTTCAGCATGAGGGTGGTGAGACACTGGCATGTGTTGCCCAGGGAGGAGGTGGAAGCTTCATCCCTGGGGTTAAGGCCAGGCTGGATATGGCTCTGAGCAACCTGATGTAGTGTGAGATGTGTGGGTTGGAGCTAGATGATCCTCAAGATCCCTTCCAGCCCTGACAATTCTGTGAATCCAGACATGAAGCCAGCACTGCCAGGTCACCACTAACCCACGTCCCTCACCACCACATCTCCACTGCTTTCCAATCCCTGCAGGAATAAGGACTCCGCCACTGCCTCAGGCATCCTGCTCCAGGCCTTATCCACCCTTCTGGAGAAGAAACTTTCCCTAATGTCCAACCTAAACCTCATCTGCTGCAACTTGAGGCCATTTCCTGTTGCTTGTCACTTGAGAGATCAACCCCCAGCTCACTCTAACCTCCATTCAGGGAGTTTTAAGAGAGCAGTGAGGTCTCAGGCATGGTGAATTAAGCAGCCACAATCCCACTCATCTCAGATGGACCAAATGGCACTCAACCAGGGTCAGTCAAGCAAAGAAGAACAGAAGCAGGCTTGAATAACACAAGCTGCTGGAGAATGGGGCAAGAGACAACATGGGAAGGAGCTTTTGAGCTTTCTCTCTGATTAACCAAAGTCAAAATGGGAAAGCTAAATCACAAGGTCAGAAGCAAAAGAGAAAGGTCATCCCCCTCTTAAAATGCTCCAGTTTCCCTTCTGGGGAGCTGGAAGGCAAACACCCCTGACTAAATTACCCTTCTTAAGGCTTGATTCATGCCTCAGTACTTCTCCTGAACATGTGCTTAACTTCTGTTGATAGAGAAACTCATGTAATCACCTGCTAAAGCACTTTTCAAACTCCAGACCTAAATCAGCATCCATAAAAGCTTCCTTCAAATCACTGGGAATCTTTTTATAGCCCTTGCAAAGAGCCCCATCACTCACTGAGTGGAAGGAGCTTGAATCAAGAAGCAGAAAAAATAAATACATATATATATATATATATCTCCAAACTGCTTCTCCTGCAAGAGCAAGCTCCAAAACTGCTGGACTTGGCACCAGCTTTCTTTCATCCCTTAATATTAAATGACAGCACTAATAATATGCAATATGAAGTTATTAAGCATCTAGTCCCGAGCCATCCAATTAGCCTGCTGCAGTGTAATTAAAACAAAACCAACATTAACTCCAAAGTGAAATTTTGCTTGCAGTTGAGCTGAGCAAAGGCAAGGAAGAAAAAGTGCATTAGAACTAGATGGAATTCAGATCCAGATTGGTCTAAACTCTGGGTAATTAGCTTGAAACAGCTTGGCATTATCCAAGGAGGATATGGATAATTGGGTTCAACATCCCTGAAGATGTGCTATGTTTCTTGTGACAATAAAACCCTTCTTGCTGTGGAGCTGCTTCCTGCTTTCTCAATCAGCTCCATCTGACAAGGGCTATTGACCTGATAATTCACTTGTCAAAACTTGTTAGTCAAGGCAGCACAAAAGCAACAAGGCATGGAGGGAATCCAAGAGATTAATTTGGCCCCAATGACTTTGAGGGATCCAAACTGTCCTGGTGGAGATCAAACACCTCCCCAAGGAGGTTCAGCCTAAGTTAGGGATCACGTGGTGGAAGGAAATAGGCAGGCCAAGACTTTCCATATTATGCATGGCAAGGAACTTGAAGTAGATCCCTAAGGTCCTTAGAGTAGCTCCCTAAGGTCCATTCCAGCCTAAGCCATTCTAGGATTTCATGCACAGTGGATAGATAAAGACAGGAACAGGAGTAAAGTGCACAGCCAAAAGCATCTGATGGCTTCACCTCAAATCCCACTGCAGTGCATTCTACTTCAAACCCTCTTCTGTGTGTAAACTCAGTGTTGAGTGAGGGCTTTGCAGAATCTCAGCATGGTGGGGTTGAAAGTGGACCCCTGGAGATCAACCAGTCCAAACCCACTGCTAAAGCAGGGCACCCACAGTAGCTTGCACAGGAGCACAACGACCAGGGTGGGGTTGGAAGCTCTCCACAGAAGCAGACTCCACCTGTTTGGGCAGCCTGCTCCAGGTCTCCAGCACCTCTTGGTAAGGTGGAACCTCCTAGGTTCCAGTTAATGCCTGTTGCCTCTCTGGGCACCACTGACAACAGCCTGATCCCATCCTTTTGTCCCCCACCCTTTAGCTCTTGATGGGCACTGACCAGATCCCCTCTCAGGCTGCTCTGGCTGAGCAGCCCCAACTCTCCCAGCCTGTTTCCACAGCACAGATTCTACAGCACTCTGAGCATCTTGGTGCTCTCCTCTGGACCCTCTCCAGCAGCTCCAGGTGCTTCTTGTGCTGGGTTCCCAGAGCTGGAGGCAGTGCTGCAGGTGAGGTCTGAGCAGAGCAGATTGGAGGGGCAGAATCCCCTCCCTGTGCTGCTGCTCTCCCTGCTCTGGCTGCAGCCAGCACACAGCTGGCTCTGTGCTGCCAGCCACCAGTGCTGGCTCCTGGGCACTCTGGCACCAACTGACACCCCCAAGGCCTTCTTCTGCAGGCTGCTCTCAGCCACTCCTCACCCAGCCTGGATCTGTGCTGGGAATTGCTGTAACCTAGGTGCAGGACCTCCTTGCACATAGCTTTGTTGAACTTCTTGAACTGGGCTTAGGCACACCTTCAATATCCTGAAGCATTAACATGAGTTGGGAATTTAGGTAAATATCCAACACTGCAAGAAAGTTCTATGAGGACACCACTGTCCCTTTGCTACATTTGTCTTGTAAGAACAAGAAGGACAAAGAGGAAAGAACATCTCTGGGGTTGTTTAGCCTGGAGAAGAGGAGTCTTAGGGCAGATCTCACTGCTCTCTACAACTACCTGAAGGGAGGCTGTAGCCAGGTGGGGTTGGGCTCTGTTGCCAGGCACCCAGCAACAGAACAAGGGGACACAGCCTCAAGCTGTGCCAGGGCAGGTCTAGGCTGGATATGAGGAGGAAGTTGTTGGCAGAGAGAGTGATTGGCATGGGAATGGGCTGCCCAGGGAGGTGGTGGAGTGGCTGTGCCTGGAGGTGTTTGAAAGGAGGCTGGATGAGGCATTTGGTGCCATGAGTTAGTTAATGAGAAGGTGTCAGGTGATAGGTTGGACTGGATGATCTCGAAGGTGTTTTCCAACCTGACTGATTCTGTGATCCTGTGAAGTGTGTTCAGCACCTCGATCCTGGTGCCACCAGCAGTGCCACACAGGAAACACAGCCACAGACCTTCCACACAGATGCTCTCCACAGCACAAACACCATGGCACCAACTAAAGAGCTCCAGTCTGCTTCCCCCAGCTGTGTCACCTCCTCCTACACCACCCTCGGCAAGAGAGAAGGGAAAGGACTGCAGAGCTGGAAGTCACTTGGGGTTTTAGTTCCTTAGGGCTGCAGGACAGTCATAGAACCACAGAATGGTTTAGGTTGGAAGGGACCTCAAGGATCATCCAGCTCCAACCCCCTGCCATAGGCAGGGACACCTCCCACTAGAGCAGCTTGCTCAAGGCCTCATCCAGCCTGGCCTTAAACACCTCCAGGGAGGAAGCATCCACAACCTCCCTGGGCAACCTGTGCCAGTGTCTCACCACCCTCACTGTAAAGAACTTCCTCCTAACATCCAGTCTAAATCTCCCCTCTGCCAGCTTAAACCCATTCCCCCTCGTCCTGACATTACCAGACCTTGTCAATAGTCCCTCCCCAGCCTTCCTGTAGGCTCCCTTCAGATACTGGAAAGCCACTCTAAGGTCTCCTCGAAGCCTTCTCTTCTCCAGGCTGCAGAGCCCCAACTCTCTCAGCCTGTCCTCATAGCAGAGCTGCTGCAGCCCTCTGAGCATCTTCGTGGCTCTCCTCTGGACCCGCTCCAGCAGTTCCATGTCCTCAGTCAGTTTTCAGCATGCACCATCCTCCTCCATATCACAAAGCCTTCAAACAGCCTCTCTCCCAGCAGCCTACTCTGCATCTGGAAGTCTGACATCAGCAGAGGAAAGGCACCAAGGGGAAACAAAAACCAGCAGCCCAAACACGCAAGGCTTTTCCCATCTTGCTGAAGAGCAGACAGCACCAGCCACAGCAATAAAAATGTGTTCTTTCCTGCATGCACATGGGAGAAGGAAGCAGAATTTAATTCTAAATGCAAATCTTAGAGAGGAAAAAAAAAAATCCTGCAGGAGGGTAAAGACAGCAGGGAAATCCCAGAAACAAACCAGAGAGCACAGCCAGAAAGCAGAGAGGATAGCTCAAGGAGGTTTGCTGCTTGCCCTTTATTACTGGCTTTAATTAAAGACATGTCAGGCTTTCTACCATTCACATGGTTCAGTTCTCCCCTCCCAGAAAGAAACCTGAGGGTTATTTTTTAGTATTGATAAGGTTCAGCATCAGCTTTTCCATCCCTACATTGCTCTTCCACAGCCCGAGGCAGCTGAGAACACTTCTTCCTGGTGCAAACAGCTGCAGAGTGGCAACCAAGCTGCTTGTTTGGTGTGAGGCTGGTGGAGGCCTGGAGCAGGCTGCCCAGAGAGGTTGTGGAGTCTGCTTGTGTGGAGAGCTTCCAAACCCCCCATGGCATTGTGCTGCTGGGCAGGCTGCTGTGGGTGCCCTGTTTTAACAGGGGCTTGGACTAGGTAATTTCCAGAGGACACTTCCAACCTCTACCATGCTGGGATTTGTGTGTGTGTGTGCTTCAGCAGGGGACTGCAGCAGCATCTGAGTGGATGGAGCCCCTGAGGCTGCCTTCAGTCTTTCAGTCAGATTCTACTGGGGTCATTCAATGTCTCACAGGGGATTCAGATCATGGGATCATAGAATCAACCAGGTTGGAAGAGACCTCCAAGGTCATCCAGTCCAACCTAGCACCCAGCCCTATCCAGTCAACCAGACCACGGCAGTAAGTGCCTCATCCAATCTTTCCTTGAACACCTCCAGGGACAGTGACAGACCCTGCTGAATTCTGGTTGGGAATCTGGTTGAGATCTGGTTCCCTGAAGGGGCAATCCTGGGAAATCTGATGGAACAGAACACAACAAAAGCATTTTCAAGAACTGGATGAATGATAACACCATAAAAAGCTGAAGATCTCAGGAGCATTACACAGAATGAAGACCACTGCAAGAGTGATCAGGGATTGGCAGAGGCTGCCAAGGGAGGTGGTCTGGAGCTGTTCAAGAAACCTGTGGCCACGACATTGGGGAACATGGTTTAATGGTCATGGTAGGGTTAGGTTGAAAGCTGGACTTGATCTTGGAGGTCTCTTCCAACTGAAACAATTCTGTGTGAAATGAAAACAATTCTATCTAGGGCCTGAATTACAACCCTGCCCTTCACACCTCCTACATCCCCTTTTTGGTCTACCAAAGCAAAACCTGAAGGGTTCTGACCCTTTCAGCTGTGCAAAGAACTCATGCTGAGTGCTAGAACCTGAAAAGGTGAACACAGAAGCCATAAGGAGCAGGTGGTGACTTCTCTCAGCTCCTCTCACATTCCTTGGCCACAGGACTAACTAAAGGACTTGGAGGAAGAGTTCCTCTCAAGCAAAGTTCAAAGACATCTCCTAGTGTTAGTACAAAGGAGTTATATTTTTAGTTAGAGTGACACCTCCTGAACACTTTTCAGAGCTCAGGATAATGCAAGTGCTGAGGTGGCATTCATAAGGAGCAGTAGCAAGGACCACTTTGGAGTGTGTGGAGACCAAAAGGTGTTCTCAGGCCAGGCCAGCACTCAAATGCAACAAGCTGGGAGCTATTTTAAGTTGCCAGCTCTGTAAAAGTTGGGTCACAGTGTTCCAGAGTGGAAAATGACCTGCAATTATTTTTACCTCTCCATGGAAAGGCAAGACCCAGTGGTCTGAAGTCAAAAGCCACAAAGACCCCACTCAGAACTAATTCTTCTGTCTAGTTAGTAAGGTACACAGCTTGGATCTGTTTGCTCTTTTCTGAGGCCTGACTGCTGCTTTCATTTCAAACCTCCTGGTTGAATTCACTTTGCACAAGCCATTTGTTTCACCCTAAGTGACTCCCCAGCCACCAAAGAATTCCTCAGTACACTCCATCAGGATTTGTGCTACCATGATGGCACCATGAAAACTTCTACAGAAACAAGGACATGGAACTGTTGGACTGAGTTCAGAGGAAGCCACGAAGATGCTCAGAGGGCTGCAGCAGCTCTGCTCTGAGGACAGGCTGAGAGAGTTGGGGCTCTGCAGCCTGGAGAAGGGAAAGCTTTGAGGAGACCTCAGACTGGCCTTGCAGTGTCTGAAGGAGGGCTGGGGAGGGACTATTGACAAGGTCTTGTAATGACAGGACAAGGGGTAATGGGTTTAAACTGGCAAAGGGGAGATTGAAACTGGATGTTAGGAAAGGGTTCTTTGCAGTGAGGGTGGTGAGACACTGGCACAGGTTGCCCAGGGAGGCTGTGGCTGCTCCCTCCCTGGAGGTGTTCAAGGCCAGGCTGGATGAGGTCTTGAGCAACCTGCTCTAGTGGGAGGTGTCCCTGCCTATGGCAGGGGGTTGGAACTGGATGAGCTCTGAGGTCCCTTCCAACTTAAACTATTCCATGATTCTATAACAAAGGAGATACTCTTCCCCCAGTAACTTGTTCTAGAACTCATTCATTTGAAGAATTTCTTTCCCTCTTCTACTCAGTCCCAGTTAGACCACACCTGGAATACTGTGTCCAGTTCTGGGCTCCCCAGTCCAAGAGGGACAGGGAAGTACTGGAGAGAGTTCAGTGGAGGCTATGAGGATGATGGAGGGGCTGGAACACCTGTATGAGAAGGAAAGGCTTAGAGCCCTGGGAGTGGTTAGCCTGGAGAAGAGCAGCCTAAGAGAGGATCTTGTTAATGTCTACAAATATCTGAGGGGTGGGTGTCAGGAGAATGGAGCCAGGTGCTGTTCAGTGATCCCCAGTGATGGGAGGAAGGGCAATGGACATAAATTCAATCTCAGGAAACTCCACCTCTACGTCAGGAGAACGTCTGCCCTGGAGTAGGCTGCCCAGAGAGGTTGTGGAGTCACCTCTCTGGAGAGCTTCCACCTCCCCCTGGGCTCTGTGCTCCTGGGCAGGCTGCTGTGGATGCCCTGCTTTAGCAGGGGGTTTGGACTGGATGATCTCCATAGGTCCCTTCTGACTGTCACCATGCTGGGATTCTGTGAAGCTGTCACCTCTCTGTTATAGGGACACAATTTACCACACCAACCTGCACTCCTCTTGTGCTTGCTGTTTGCCACAGCATGCCACAGCCAGGGGCAGTCTGACATGGCTCATTTACCACTTCTGAAAGGGCTTCCTTCAAACACCAGTGCAGGTTATTCTCTCAGATATACTCACTTGACTTCTACCATGATGAATTCCATTCTCATTCCTCCCCCTACTCAGCTTTCTAAGTTCCTTTAAATCTTCCTTACCCTTCAGAGGACCTCACAACTCCTAAGTTCCTTTAAATCTTCCTTACTCTTCAGAGGACCTCACAATTTCTACCTTCCTTATCATTTCTCCAAGTAGTTTATAGATGCAGACATTAAACACCACCCAGTACTTACTAAGAAAATAGGAAGACTTCATGGAGAGCAACAGATCTAAGCCATATCAAGCTTCTGCTTATTAGCATTTAACTACAATTCCCTCAACAATTTTTAATCAACTAATGACAACTTAAGAAGTGATCTCCTCTGAAGAACTCTGCCAACTGCTCCACTGCAATGCAGATGCATTTATCTGGGCTTTCTCCCCTCAGTGTCACCCAGCATGCAATAGAATTGAACCTGAAAAAGAGAAGGCTTCAAGGAGACCTTAGAGCAGCCTCGCAGTACCTGAAAGGGACTTCAGGAGAGCTGGGGAGGGACTTTGGACAAGGGACTGTAGTGATAGCATGAGAGGGAATAGACTGAAGCTTGAGAAGGGGAGATTGAGACTGGAAATGAGAAAGAAATTCTTGACAGTGAGAGTGGAGAGAGAGTGGAACAGACTGCCCAGGGAGGTTGTGGATCACAGAATCACAGAATGTGGTCTATGCTCACATTTTGTGGTCCACAACCTCTCTAGTGGTGTTCAAGGCCAGGCTGGATGAGGCCTTGAGCAACCTGGGCTGGTGGGAGGGGCTGGAACTGGATGACCTTTAAGGTCCCCTTCAAACCATCCCATTCTAAGATTGGAATGGGCTGCCCAGGGAGGTGGTGAAGTTGCCTTCTCTGGATGTGTTCAAGAAAAGACTGGATGAGGCACTTAGTGCCATGGTCTAGCTGATTGGACAGGACTGGGAGATAGGTTGGACTGGATGAGCTTGGAGCTCTCTTCCAACCCGCTTGATTCTATGATTGTATGAGCAAGACCTAAAGGATAAGACTGTCCTCATCCTGACCTCACTGCTCTCAAGGCAGCAGCTCTGGCAGTCTAACCACGCTGAGAAGATGGCTCTGGTTCTTTCTGCTAAAGACACACTTCTTATTCCAGCACATTTCCAGGCTAACCAACTGAAAACCACATTTTGCTCCAGACGAAGCTGTTGCCCACCAGCATCATTAGATGCTTGAGCATGACCATTCCAACACAAGGCAAGGGGATCTGTTCCCTCTGCCCAGGAACCATGAACCCTCTGGGAAGTTTCCAGAAGCACTAAAAATCCAGGAAACCTTAGAAACTGCCTGACAGAAGGCACAGTTTGTTTATCAAGGCCAGTGGAAGCTCTCCTGTAGGTGCTGATAACTCCATGTTTTTCACAGCCCAGCAGCAGCTCAGCCCTTGTGGTACAGAAATGAAGCTCAGAGGAGAGGGGAAGGGGAGAAGAATTAAATAAGGAAAAAATATCAAACCAGATTTAATTACAAGCAGGGAAAAAAAAAAAGACAGCTGATGGCAAGAGGTGGAAGCAGGGCAGGCTGTCAGATGAGCCAAGGGAGCCTGGTTCACTCCAGTCTATTTTTAGCTGAGTGGGTTTTAATAATGTCTCCTCCAGAGGCAGGAACAGCCATGGCTTGTATCAAATGAAATGGGGGGAAGTGCCAAGAGAGGAATGGGCACCTTCCCCCCACTACCAGCTGAGCCAGTGACCCACCTGCATCAGTTCAGGGCTCTGAGAGCAAGCTGAGCCTGACTGCAGTGCCACCGCCCCCACCTCCCCAGGCTGCGCTGCACTAGGGGCTGGAGAGCAGGCAGGGACCACACAGACCTGCAGAAGGGCTGCTCTCAAGCCCACTCTTGCCTAGAGGTGGAAGCTCCATGCCTGGAGGTTTTTAAGGCCAGGCTGGATGTGGCTGTGGGCAACCTGATCTAGTGTGAGGTGTCCCTGCCCACAGGGACAGGGGGGTTGGAACTGGATGAACCCTGACGTCCCTTCCAGCACTGACAGTTCTGTGCTTGTGTTCCACTGCAGCTCTCCACAGGTACAGGGCTTGCACTCTGCCAACCAAGCAGCACCTCCTTCTGAAACCACTCAAACCATGCTCTGTGCAAGCCATTTTAAGACAGTATTCTATTTTAGAATCACAGAATGGCTTAGGTTGGAAGGGACCTCAAGGATCATCCAGTTCCAAGCCCCTGCCATAGGCAGGGACACCTCCCACTAGAACAGGTTGCTCAAGACCTCATCCAACCTGGCCTTGCACACCTCCAAGGAGGGAGCAGCCACAACCTCCCTGGGCAACCTGTGCCAGTGTTTCACCACCCTCACTGCAAAGAACTTCTTCCTAACATCTAGTCTGAATCTCCCCTCTGCCAGTTCAAACCCATTACTCCTTGTCCTGTCATTACAAGACCTTGTCAATAGTCCCTCCCCAGCCTTTCTGTAGCCCCCTTCAGATACTGGAAGGCCACTACAAGGTCTCCTCTAAGTCTTCTCCTCTCCAGGCTGAAGAGCCCTAACTCTTGTAGCCTGTCCTCATAGCAGAGTGACTAAAAGAACATTCCTGTCTAACCCTTTGTGCTTTAGCATAGCCAGTCCCATCCCAAGGCTTGTGCTGCCTCATTGACCAGGTGAGGCAGAAGGTACTGCCCTGGCTCAGGTACCCAACAGAACAAAGAAGTGCTGGTTCCACTGTGCCTCACAGATGCTCTTGGTGGTCTGCCAAGAAGCAGAGCTTACTCTGCCATCCTGAATCAGGCAAGTGAAGTCCAGCAGGTGTGTAATAGTTAACCAGCTAAGAGCACCAACTGGGGATGAAAGCACTGCACCACAGCACAGTTATTCACATCACAGCTACTTAAAGAGAGAATCACAGATTGCACTGGGTTGGAAGGGATCCTCCAAGGCCATCTTGCCCAACCCCCCTGTAGGCTGCAGGGACACCTCCAGCTAGAGCAGGCTGCACAGGGACACAGCAAGGCTCAGCTTGAATGGCTCCAGGGATGGGGCCTCAAGCACAGCCCTGGGCAGCCTATGCCAGCCTCTGCCCACCCTCACTCTGCACAGCTTCCTCCTCAGCTCCAACCTAACTCTGCCCTGCTCCACTTCCAAACCATTGCCCTCAGCCTATCCCCACAGCCCCTTCTGAACAGTCCCTCCCCAGCCTGCCTGTAGGTCCTCTTCAGATATTGAACTGCAGCTCTGGGGTCTGCCTGCAGCCTTCTCTTCTCCAGGCTGAACAGCCCCAACTCTCCCAGCCTGCTCCTATAGCTGAGGTTCTCCAGCCATCTGATCACCTTTGTGGCATCCTCTGGACCCTCTCCAACAGCTCCAGGTCCTTCTTGTGTTGGGGGCCCCAGAGCTGGAGGCGGTGCTGCAGGTGGGGTCTCCCCAGAGCAGAGGGGCAGAATCCCCTCCCTCCACTCAGAGAGAACAGCAGTGGTGCAGTACAGTTCCTATTCAGCATCATCTTTCTTTAACAAACATTTTGTTTCAGATTACAGCTATGGAGAGAGAAGGGCTTTAGTTCTTCATTGCCAAAGAACAGCTCAGTTAGACTTGGAACAGAGATTCCTGTGACTAATACAACCTGACCTGTGCTGTAGCTGTAAGATGCATTTCTCACTGTCAGGTGAGAGCTAGCACAAGGTAGACTTCACTGCACACTGCCTGTCACAAAAGACATCTTTCAGGCCCACCCGGGGATCCCTCCCCACTTTCCTTCTCCATCTCTGCATTAGAACCTTTGGGATCCTTCCCCTCTTCCTGAACTGCAGGCAGGTGGAGGCTTACTCCCTGGTGCTGACTTCCCCAGATCATTAGCATACCAACCGCTGGGCAGGACCTAGACTGTGAGAGGAACTACTGCCTCAGGTCACATTTCCAGCTGACAAGACTCTCAAGTTAAAATCCCAGTGATTTGCTGTGCTAACCCTTGAGGACAGACTCAGCAAAGGCACCGAAGAGCAAAGAGCTCCTGCGCGTCCTGCTATGAGCCAGCCCAGCACCAGCTCTGCTCAGGGCTGTCCCTACCCAGCTCAGGCTCTGCTCACTCAGGCACTTTCTGCAGCTCAGGGCAGCTTGGCACAGCCAGGGGCTGTTGCTGACAGGGAGAAGCTGATGGGGAGAGTGCCTGCCAAGGGCTGGGATGCACAAAGGCTCTGCCTGAGACTTGCTCCTGGGCACACCAAGGGCACTGCCACAGCTTGTGCCACACCGTGGGGGGGGCAGGAAGTCAGAGCTGACAGCTGTGGGGAGGAGCAGACAGGAGAGGTGAGCCTCAACTGCTCACCAAGGGATTGCAGCCCATGGAAGGCATCCTCAGAAGTAAGCTCATCAGGGTCAAGACTCTTCTCCACTAGCCTGTGTCCCAGAAGGACTCTGTCCCTTCTGCCTTCTACCCCCATTCCTCTGTTCCTGAATTCATTTCCAGAATCCAGCTCCTGAATCTGGTTCCCATCTACTGCTGAGTCCAGTCTGGGACTTGCCCAGTGCCTGCACCCAGCAGCAGTGGTGCCAACGGTGCTGTCACTGCCATCAGGGGGTGGGTTCCATGTTGGTTTGTGTCTCTCTGTCTCTGTTTCATTGGGTTATTCTCATTGCCATCCCAGCTGGGTCAGTTTCTTTCCCACCTCACCAGTCTCTCTCCTTTCTTCCTCTTCTCTTCGGGAAGCAGAGGCACTCATGGAGAGCCTCTGATACTCAGCTGGTGGCCAGCCCAGCCCTGACCCTTGACAACTGCCAAGAGACTACCACTCCTACCTAAGATCCTCTACTTGCCCACTGCCCCTTGAATCAGATGCCAAGGAAGCCTGGAGGCAGCTGAGCCTTGCTGGTGCCACCTGAACCCTTGATTGGCTTCCTTAAGGATGGAGAGCAGGGAATGCAGCCCAGCCACCCGCTGGCAGGTAGCAGAGACAAAGGCAGCTGCTGCTGCTGACTGACTCCTTCAAGGTCATCCTACTGCCTGCAGCTCCCTTCCCTTCATCTGAGGCTTGTAAATCCTGCAGACAGCTCCTGAACAACGCACACCAAGGTGCATTTCAGCCTTGAAACAGGGCAGTTATGCCTGTGCTGCAGGAGGAGCATGGTAGAGGCCCTGCAAAAAAAAATGATGCAAAAGCAGCTCCACTCCACAAGGAAATCAAGCAATTTACAGCTGATTTCTCTCTGCCACACACCACTTATCTGGAGTACATGTTTGCCCTTTCTTGAGAGGCTGAACAGGATGAGGATATTAAATGGCTCTAAAAAAGAATGTGAGCTAAAGCCATCAGCTTCCAGAGGCAGCCAGAACAGCACCTACAGCAGCCAGGAAGCAGTGGAGCTGCCCAGCCAGGCAGCACACACACAGACACTGCCACCCTGCCTGCCAGCTTCCCCTGGGCACAGCATGGGAATGTTGCTTCGGCTGCCAGCATGGAGCCACAGCTACTCCTACTTCTCACACAGAATCACAGAGTGTCAGGGGCTGGAAGGGACCTCCAAAGCTCCTCCACTCCAACCCCCTGCAGAGCAGGAGCACTCAGAGCAGATCACCAGGAACACAGCCAGGCAGCTCTTGAATCTCTCCAGAGAGGGAGACTCCACAACCCCCCTGGGCAGCCTGTGCCAGGCTTCTGGCACCCTCACAGGGAACAAACTCCTCCTCATGTTTCCATGCAGCTTCCTATGCCTCAGCTTCCACCACTGGCCCTTGTGCTGGCATTGAGCATCACTGAGCAGCCTGGCTTCAGGCTCCTGGCATTCACCTTCACATCTTTATAAACACGACTGAGGTCACCTCTCAGCCTCAGCCTCTCCATGCTACAGAGCCCCAGCTCCCTCAGGCTTTCCTCATAAGAGAGATGTTCCATTCCTTTTTGATGAAGAGATGAATGGAAATGGAGGAACAACTTCAGCTTCTGCTGCAGCAGCACATGAGGGAACTCCCAAGCCATGCTCAACTCTCATCCACCTGGGCAGGAGCTCTACCAGCTCCCCTCCATCCCAGCTACCACAAGAGTAGAGACTGGGAGGTGGTTTGGGGTTCTGGTTTTTTTTCACATGAAAGAAGATTTGGGACCCTCACCATAGGACAGACAAGGACCTGCTGGAGAGAGTCCAGAGGATGCCACAAAGATGATCAGCAGGATGAAGAACCTCTGCTATGGGGATAGGCTGGGAGAGTTGGGGCTGTGCAGCCTGGAGAAGAGAAGGTTCCAGGGAGACCTTAGGGCTGAAGGGGAACTACAAGCAGGCTGAGCAGGGACTGCTCAGAAAGGCCTGTGGGGAAAGGCTGAGAGCAATGATTTAGAACTGGAGCAGGGCAGAGTTAGGTTGGACCTCACAAGGAAGTTGTGCACATGGGAGTAGTGAGACACTGGCACAGGCTGCCCAGGGCTGTGCTTGAGGCTCCATCCCTGGAGCCATTCAAGCTGAGCCTTGCTGTGTCCCGGTGCAGCCTGCTCTAGCTGGAGGTGTCCCTGCCGCCTGCAGACCACGATGCCCTTGGAGGGTCTCTTCCAACCTGATGCAGTCTGTGAAGCAGCAGGTTACTTCTGTCACACTTGAGTTGACAATTTGAGGTCCATCTCAACCAGCAGAACTCTTCCTATGCCAGTGGCCAGTCCATAGCCTGTGCAAGGAATGATCCCCTCCCCAGTCTCAAAGTACCATTTACCTCCTCTCTACACCACTGTGGAGTTCATCCTGACAGCAAAGGCTCCACCGTTTGCTCTGAACCCCTCTTTACCCCTTCAGAGCAAAACGAAGAGAGCACAAAGCTCAGCTTTCTAAGACAAAATACTGCAAAGCAAGTTCTGGGCCAAAGTGTGAGTCACTGGATGTGGCCCTGACCTTGATCTGCATTGGCTTGATTTCAGACCAGCCTCATTACCATGGACCTGTCTCATGAGCTGGACTCTCAGCTAACCCTGACCACCATCTTCAGCCTGGCCCTGCTCTCCTCACTGGGCTACAGTGGAACAGCCAGGCCCTGCCCATTGTGGTGTTGTCCCCAGGCAGTGGCTCTTCGTGTCTCAAGGACAAGAGTTTGCCTTCACTGCATCCCCAGTATTGATGGCAGAGGTGACATGTCCTGAATTTATTCACTATCTAAACAAGCCCAAGCCCTGTGTTTGGCAAGAGCTGGCTAAAATAGAAGGTCACATGGCAGAAGAGAAAGAAAGGCAACGCTCAGATGACTGTCCTGTGACATTTCTGAGCTGCCTCTCTCCTCTCTGGCTTGCAGGATTTGCTGGAGAGGCAGTCAGCTGCCTGAAGCCAAGACACAGTCTACTGCCAGAAAACAGAACACTCCTCACACCTTAAAGCTTCCTCACAGACCTCCTCTTGTCTCTAAGGCTTTGCTGACCTTCAGACAATGCTCCTCTTTGTGAGGAGCAGCAGCTTAGCAGGTTTCAGATGCACAGGTCTATGCCAGAGTAACTGCAAGAGCTGGGACTCATTACCCAAATGCACAGACACACAACCAAAACCAGGCTAAGAGCCTTCCCTCTTTCAACAATGCTCCTCCAGCACGCAGCTGTAGGCTGAACGTTTTGCACAGCCAAGGTAACTGGAACAGATCCTCAGAGCCTCTAACCCAGAGCAGCTCAACCTCACTGCAAAGGAACTAAGGTCAACTTCAAACCTGACTGCAGGAACTTGGGATTGCTGGGGTCAGGCTTTGTTTGGTTCGCAGCAGAGCACGACAGGCCCAAGGAGCCGATGGTACCAAAGGGAGCATCGCTGAACTTTCCTGTTCTCCCCTAGAAACATTCCCCCCTCATCTGTTACTCTTCTGTATCTTACACTCCCTGGAGGAGCTGATGACAGAGCTTCCACTTGTCAGCTCTGGGAGAACCTGCTCTGATTATTCAAGCCCTCAAACAGGGGCTATGCAAGCATGGCTGATTGACATGTTTAACACGCTCCTCTCCACCGGAGCCTATTACCTGCTCTCACAAACTCCACTGCCATCTGTCCCGCTGTCTGTGCAGCACAGAGCATGTTTTGATTGCAGTCACTGATGTGCCTGGCCTCATTTACTGGACAGACTTCCCTTCCTGGACCTGCTGCTTGCAAACAGAACATCCCTCTGGCAGATGACGCCACCAAATGCGACCACGGAAGGAGGGCTGCAGTCGGAGCAGGACACATTTCTCTCTGGGTCACTCCAGGTATTTCACTGCTCTCCCAGTGCTGACAGATTCATCATCTGTTCACCAGCACTGCCCTGTACATAGGCAAGAGAGGCAGAAACTGAAACATGAGCCTCAAAAGAACGTCTGAAATCATTCTGGGAAATGCTTTCCGTAAGCTGAGAGCACCAGAGGAAGTGTGACCTGCAGGACAAGGGAGGTGAAACCCTGCTCTGGTGAGATCCTACCTGCAGCACTGTATCCATGGACATGGAGGCCATGGAACTGTGGAAGCATACCCAGAGGAGGCCATGAAGATGAGCAGAGGGCTAGAGAACCTCCCCTGTGGGGCAAGGCTGGGAGAGCTGGGGCTGTTCAGCCTGGAGAAGAGAAGGCTCCAGGCACAGAATTACAGAATATCAGGGGCTGGAAGGGACCTCCAAAGCTCCTCCACTCCAACCTCCCTGCAAAGCAGGAGCACCCAGAGCAGATCAGACAGGAACACATCCAGGCAGCTCTTGAATATCTGCAGAGAAGGAGACTCCACAACCCCCCTGGGCAGCCTGTTCCAGGCTTCTGGCACCCTCACAGGGAAAAAAAATCCTCCTCATGTTTCCATGGAGCTTCCTATGCCTCAGCTTCCACCATTGCCCCTTGTGCTGGCATTGGGCGTCCCCCAGCAGAGCCTGGCTCCAGCCTCTTGGCACTCACCTTTACATAGTGATAACCATTGCTGAGGTCACCCCTCAGCTCCTCCAAGAGGCAGAGCCCCAGCTCCCCCAGGCTCTCCTTGTAAGGCAGACCTCAGAGCAGCCTCTCAGTAACTGAAGGTGGCTATAGGAGAGCTGGGAAGGGACTTCTGATAAGGTCTGGGAGCGCCAGGACAAGGGACAATGGCTTTGAGCTGGGAAAGGGGAGATTGAGAGTGGAGGTGAGGAAGAAGTTGTTGAGAGTGACAGTGGGAAGAGCCTGGCACAGTTTGCCCAGCAAGATTGTGGATGTTCCTCCCTGGAGGTGTTCAAGGCCTTGAAGTGTGCTGGTGGGAAGTGTCCCTGCCCGTGGCAGTGAGTTGGAACTGGATGAGCTTTAAGGTCCCTTCCAACTCAACTCATTCTATGAATCCACAACTCTCAATGCAGCTTCCATCAAAGCAGGTATCTGGCAGCTCAAGGCAATGTGCCCAAACAGTTCCTAAACCCCCAAACTAGGAAGGGCTCTCTGAATACACACAGCACTGCAGAGAGAGAGCAGGCAACAGGAGAAAACAACTCAGCCACTTCCGAGCAGAAAATAAGGGCTTGGGCACCCCTCACAGTTTCTTGCTGGGGTGTAATTAGTGAGCAGGACAATCAGCTCAGTGCCTGGTTGATTATGCTAATCCAAACTGGCTGCCTGGTCCCCTGCACACCCTCCCATCTGCCTGCCACTTCTGTCACCTTCCTCTCCTCCAACACTCCTGACTGCAAACCCTTCTGAGCTGAGGACTCATTTTCTGTTCAAGGCGCAGAAAGCCTGGGCTGAGGAGGTCTTGGTCTATGCCTGGGCTTTTCAGAAGCTGTCACAACACTCACAGAGCAGCTGGTATCAGACATGCCTTGGGGAATGTTTGGTTTGCTGTGAAATTAAGTTTTACCCTAAGTGGTACTCAGCTGAAAGAAATCCTTGAGAGTGAGGACGGGGAGAGACTGGCACAGGTGACCCAGGGAGGTTGGGGATGTCTCCCTGGAGATGTTCAAGGCCAAGCTGTGCTGGTGGGAGGTGTCCCTGCCCATGGCAGGGGGTTGGGACTGGATGGTCTTCAAGATCCCTTCCAACCTAAACCATTCCATGAATCCATGAAAAGGAATCTCTAACTGTAAGCAGAAACAGCAGTGACAGAATCAAATCTGCTGCATCATATCCTGTAACTCCTCTTCCTTTGTTTTCCAGTGTAGTGACACAAGCGAAACTCTGCCTTCTGGTTGACTTCTCCCAAGATCCATCGCTTCCTAACAACCCAAGAACCTGTGGGCAGCTGATGTACAGGTTGGTAATCATCTTGGCAGAGTAAAAACCTCAAATCAGAGGCTTCTCTAGAAAATGCTGCCTTCTCTTTTGGGCTGCCTCCTCTTCTCTCTGTTTCCTGAGTACAGCTAAAATCACCCAGGCCATTTCCCTGATGGAGCACTAATGACTAGATTGAACTAAGTGTCTTATGAATCCTGAGACCTAGAAACCTCCTCCCAGCAAAAGATTTCTCCATGCCTCTAGCAGATGGCAGGCAGAGGCTCTCAAGAATATGTGTTTAACAAGGAGTGTGCATCTCAGCTGGATGGAGCCTCTGGAAAGCAGCTCCATGGAGACCTGGTGGACAATAAATGATCCATGAGACAGCAATGTGCTCTTGTGGCCAAGAAGGTCAATGGTGTCCTGGGGTGTGTGAAGAAGAGTGTGGCCAGCAGAGCAAGGGAGGTTCTCCTCCTCCTCTATTCTGTCTTGGTGAAACCATTACTGTCTACAACTACCTGAAGGGAAGCAGTAGCCAGGTGGAGTTGGGCTCTGCTGCCAGGCAAGCAGCAACAGAACAAGAGGACAGAGTCTCAAGCTGTGCCAGGGCAGGTCTAGGCTGGATGTGAGGAGGAAGTTGTTGGCAGAGAGAGTGATTGGCATTGGAATGGGCTGCCCAGGGAGGTGGTGGAGTGGCCATGGCTGGAGGTGTTGAAGCCAAGCCTGGCTGGGGCACTTAGTGCCATGGTCTGGTTGACTGGCCAGGGCTGGGTGCTAGGTTGGGCTGGCTGAGCTTGGAGCTCTCTTCCAACCTGCTTGATTCTATCTATCTAATGTGTCCAGTTCTGGGCTCTCCAGCTCAACAGGGACCGGGATATACTAGAGAGTGTCCATGGGAGGCTGTGAGGATGATGAAGGGACTGGAACATCTCTGTGAGGAGGAAAGGACAAGAGCTCTGGGGCTGTTGAGCCTGGGGAAAAAAAAACTCTGAAGGATGGGTCTCAAGAAGAAGGGGACAGGTTTAGTGCTGTCCTGGGACAGGACAAGGGGCAACAACCACAAACTGCAACCCAGGAGGGTCCTTCAGAACAGCAGGGAAAGCAGGAGTGTGATGGAACCCTCAGCAGGCTGCCCAAAGAGGTTGTGGAGTCTCCTTCTCTGGAGACTTTCAAGCCTCACCTGGATGTGTTCCTGTGTGACCTGCTCTGAGTGCCCCTGCTCTAGCAGGAAGTTTGGACTCGATGGTCTCTGGAGGCCCCTTCCAACTCCTACCATTCTGTGATTCTGTTTCTATAACTTTCTGAAGTGGATTTATGTTCCCAAGCAGACAGATGCAGGAGTATCAGAACAGTGGTACCCACGGGGGAAGGTAGCAAAACTGTGTAGGAGTTTTCATTCCAGTTTGTATCTTAACACAGCAGAGCATTAAGCCACAGTCTAAACAAAACCCAAAACCTTCCTTTTTAAACAACAACAACAAAATCCTTTAACCCACAATTTCCCCAGAAGAAAACCACAGGAAAGCAAAATGTAAATGCAAACCTGTTTGATCAATATTGAGACCATTTATGAGAGCAGAAGGTCTAGCAAACTTCAGAAGGAGCTCAGGTTCATTGGTTCACAGAATGGTTTGGGTTGGAAAGGACCTTAAAGATCATCCAGTGTCAACCCCCTGCCATGGACAGGGACACTTCCCACCAGCACAGGTTGCTCAAGGCCTCATTCACCCTGAATCTTCAACACCTCCAGAGAGTTTGTGGAGCCCAGAATCACAGATGTGATTTATGATCACATTCTGTGCTTCTGTGCTCCACGACCTCCCTGGGCAACCTGTGCCAGTGTCTCCCCACTTTCACTCTCAACAATTTCTTCCTCATCTCCACTCTCAATCTCCCCCCTCCCAGCTCAAAGCCATTGTCCCTTGTCCTGGTACTCCCAGCCCTTGTCAAAAGTCTTGTAGCAAAGCTGGATCACAGGATGTTAGGGGTTGGAAGGGACCCAAGGAAATCATCAGTTCAGAGACTGAAAGTTGGGGCTGTTCAGTCTGGAGAAGAGGAGGCTCCCAGGTGACCTTCTTGTGGCCTTCCAGGATCTGAAGGGGCTTCCAAAAAAGCTGGGGAGGGACTTTTTAGGCTATCAGGGAGTGACAGGAGTCCAACCCCTCTGCCAGAGTAGGACCACACAATCTAGCTCAGGTCACACAGGAACACATCCAGACAGGCCTGGAAAAGCACCAGAGAAGGAGACTCCACAACCTCTCTGGGCAGCCTGTGCCAGGGCTCTGGGACCCTCACAGTAAAGAAGTTCCCCCTTGTGTTGAGCTGGAACCTCCTGTGCTGCAGCTTCCATCCATTGCTCCTTGTCCTCTCCCAGGGAGCAGTGAGCAGAGCCTGTCCCCCCCTCCTGACCCCCAGCCCTCAGGGAGTTAGAAACATTTCTTAAATTCCCTTCCAGTCTTCTCCTCTTCAGACTCAGCCCCATGTCCCTCAGCCTCTCCTCATCAGGCAGTGCTCCAGTCCCCTCATCATCCTCCTAGCCCTCCACTGCATTCTCTCCAGCAGATCCCTGTCCTTCTTAAACTGGGGAGCCCAAAACTGAACACAGTATTCAAGATGAGGTCTCACCAGGGCAGAGTAGAAGGGGAGAAGAACCTCCCTGGATCTGCTGGACACACTCTTCTTAATATACCCCAGGATCCCACTGGCCTTCTCAGCCACAAGGGCACATTGCTGTGCCATGGATGTACAGGATCCTCTCTGTATTATCTCCACAGGCTAATAAACCAGCAGCCAACCTGCTCCAGAGCCTGGGGGTAAGGCAGCAGGTTACAAACAGCTCCTTCCCATAGCCACTTCTCAGCATTTAGTCCCTAGTTTGCACTCTCAGTCACAGCTGAGCTGGCCTGACCCCCACCAGGATTTACAGCCCTGCCTTTCCCCCAGCCCTTGAAACATTTTCAGAAGCAGCTTGTTCAATCAGTAGAGAAATAACCCAAACTTCTGCTACCAGACACATGTGAAATGCTGTTATTAGTTTCACCAAGTTGGGGATCCAAGTTTGCTGCTAAGGCGAGGCAACTGGCTCCCTGCACACAGACAGGGAGAAGGGAGTCATGCCAAGATGCAGACCCAGAAGGCATCTGGATGTTACAGCTGTAGCACATCTGTGCAAGGATCTGAAACAAAACCCTTCATCAGGGAAGGCTCAAGTTCCTAGGGCTTGAAATCCAGGCTGAAATTAAGATTTTCCATTTCCACTCCATCTCAAATCAGCAATGCAGCCTGAGCATGCTGAGCAGTGAGTGGTAAGAATGACAAAAGAATCACTGCATGGCTTAGGTTGGGAGGGACCTCAGACATCATCTACTGCAACCTCCCTGCCGTGGGCAAGGACACCTCTCAACTAGACTCGGGTGCTCAAGGCCTCATTTAGCCTGGCCTTGAACACCTCCAGGCAGGAGGCAGCCACAGCCTCCCTGGGCAGCCTGGGCCAGACTCTCACCACCCTCACACTCAACAACTTCTGCCTCAGCTCCACTCTAACCCTGCTCTGCCTCAGCCCCAAACCATTCCCCCTTGGCCTAGCTCCAGACAGCCTCAGCAGAAGTCTCTCTGCAGCCTTCCTGCAGGATCCCTTCAGGCACTGGCAGCAGCTCTCAGCTGCCCCTGGAGCCTTCTCCTCTGCAGGCTGCACACCCCCAGCTCCCTCAGCCTGTGCTCACAGCAGAGCTGCTCCAGCCCTTGCAGCATCTTTGTGGCCTGCTCTGGCCTCACTCCAGCAGCTCTGTGTCCTCCTTCTGCTGGGGACAGCAGAGCTGGAGGCAGGATTGGAGGTGAGGTCTGAGCAGAGCAGAGCCAAGGGGCAGGATCCCTCTCCTGCCCTGCTGCCCACACTGCACTGGCTGCAGCCCAGCACACAGCTGCCTGCTGGGCTGCAGGAGGGCACTGCTGGCTCCTGGGGAGCTGCTCAGCACCAAACACTCCCAAGGCTTTCTCTTCAGGGCCACTCTCAACTCTGTGCTGTCACAGCAGAACCACTGGGCATGGCTCATCATTCTCAGAAGAAGAAATGCCAGCCTCTCTGAGAGGATAACATGTGAAGGAAGAGGCAAACTGTTCACCACAGATGCATAGTCTAAGCACTGCTCTGCCAAAACACAACCTCTCACTCTTGTCTTCTGCTGTGGAGCCATGCTGAACCCCATGAGCAGCAGAGGGCCCAGCACTGGAGCAATCAGCTCATAAAGCAGTGACAGCAGAGCCTGCACCATGCCATTACCACTCACTTTACAACTCGGGGATGGGCATTTTTCTCCTAGCACAGTTGCAGAAGCTCATTTTGAGATGGGAGAAACTCTGCTCCACTTCTGCTGTCTCCACCAGCAGCACAGCTAATAAAGACTCTGAATTGCATATTCAGGCCCGTGCCTGTGAATTAAAGCAGCAGATGCTCTAGGCAGGAGAGACTGCAGGCTGCTCTGCCGTGGTTTCCCAGGGAGAAGCAGCACAAAGACTTGTGTTTGTCAAAGTAATCAGGCGTCTGGAGAACACACAAGGGAACCATTCTGGAATCAGGATGGAGTTATTTTTACTTAGTCACTTCCCTGATCAAAACCATACTCTACAATATATACTCATTGCCTTTAAGTCTGCACTATCAGATCACACAATCACAGAATGTCAGGGGCTGGAAGGGACCTCCAAAGCTCCTCCACTCCAAGCCCCCTGCAGAGCAGGACCACCTAGAGCAGATCACACAGGAACACAGCCAGGCAGCTCTTGAGCATCCTGGAAAGGACCCAAAGAGATCATTGATTCCAACCCTCCTGGGCAGCCTGTTCCAGGCTTCTGGCACCCTCACAGGGAAAAAAAATCCTCCTCATGTGTACAGGAAAATTCCTATGCCTCAGCTTCCACCACTGCCCCTTGTGCTGGCATTGGGCATCCCCCAGCAGAGCCTGGCTGCAGCCTCCTGCCACTCACCTTTACATCTTGATAACCACTGATGAGGTCACCTCTCAGTCTCCTCTCCAAGCTCCCAGCCCCAGCTCCCTCAGGCTCTCCTCCTAACAGAGCTGTTCCATTCCCTTCAGCACCTTTGTGGCTCTGGGCTGGACTCTCTCAAGCAGTTCTATGTCCTTCTTGAACTGGGGGCCCAGAACTGGACACAGTACTGCAGATGTGGCCTCACCAGGCTAGAGGGGCAGGAGAACTTCTTTCAACCTAGGTGAGAGATCCCTCACCAGAGCTAGCAGTGCTGAAGGGAGACTGCACCAACAGCTGACACAACCATCACCACAGCCCTGAGACCACAGCAAACAGGGCCAAGTGGCAAAACTGGAACAGGAGCCACTTTGGCCCCAGCATATGCATCTCTGAAGAGGCTTTTCCAGCCCCAGTGTCCAGGCAGTGACATGCCAGATTGCTGTCACTGTCACCCCACAGGACAGCTCCCACACCTTCTAACCCCCTCTGAGCCAGTCTGCAAAACTGTAGATTTCATTCTAGTTTGTGTCTTGGTAGAGCAGAGAACCAAGACACAGCCTAAAGAGAAGGACAAGGACAAGACGTTGCATCTGCTAGCACCACACCAACTCCAGAGCTGAGTTATTATCAGTGATCCTCTCTGACTCTATTTAGGCACAAGGAGGTATTTACTTATTCCCTACTTACACAGTTTACTCTATGGGAGTGAAGTAAAGTGCTCTGCAAAGTCTGAGCCCAAACAGAGTGGATTTACCCAGGCAGAGCACAGAGCAGGGTTTGTGCAGAGCTGTAAATACAACCTGGCAGCCCTCAGTGTGGGGTCACAGCTCCCCCAACCATCCCAGCTTCTTCTCAGTGGAGACTGAGACTAATAACATTTCCTCCTGTACTCAGCACTGCTGAGGCCACAGTTTGAGTGCTGGGTTCAGTTTTGGGAGTCTCACCCCAAGAAGAACATTGAGAGGCTGGAGCAGGTCCAGAGAAAGGCAATAAAGCTGCGGAAGGGTCTGGAGAAGAGGGCTGGGGAAGGGTCTGGAGAAGAGGGCTGGGGAGGAGCAGATGAGGGAGCTGGGGGTGTGCAGTGTGGAGAAGAGGAGGCTGAGGGCAGAGCTCATTGCTCTCTACAGCTCCCTGAATGGAAGCTGAAGCCAGGTGGAGGGTGGGCTCTCCTCCCTAGTAACAAGTGACAGGATGAGATGAACAGGCCTCAAGTTGCATCAAGGGAGATTTAGGTTTGACATGAGAAGAAGCTTCTTCACTGAAAGGGTTCTCAAAGACTAGAAAAGACTGCCCAGGGAAGTGGTTGAATCCCCATCCCTGCAGGTGTTTCTAAGAGGCAGAGATGTGGTGCTGAGGCCCCTGTGTAGCAGCAGCTTCAGAGGTGTCAGAGAATGGCTGGACTCGATGATCCTGAAGTCATTTTCCACCCAAAACGATTCTGTGATTCTCTATCAAGCTGTCAAAAGAGCTAAAGAAAGAGCAGAAAAACGATGGAAGGAGAGGTGCCAAGCCCAGCTCTGCTCAAATCCTTTGGGATCAGTGCTGGTGCTGGAGCTCTCTCTCAGCAGCTCTGCTGTAAGAAGGTTACTTTGCCTGCACTCAGCAGCACAAATGGAACAGGCACTTGACTCCTTGTCACCCCCAAACCTCCTCTCACAGCTGCCTTTGGAACATGCTCCCTGTTTGATCCTTGGGCAAGCTCTTTAACCTCACAGGATGAGCCCTGCAAAGGAAACTCCTTGCTAAGTTTGCTTGACTTTTCACATTTCTCTGGGCAGAAACTCCCATCCTACATGCTTGTCCCTTCACCACCCTGCCCAGTTTCGGCTGCATCACCTCAGTGATGCTGCAGAGTACAAAAATAATCCAAACTCTACACTAATGATGTGGAATCTGCATCTCACACAAGCAGGCACTGAGCTGCACAGAGTGAAAGGTCAACAACCAACTCCAGGATAAAACACCCAGGAGCATGTGGGATCCTGTGGAAAAGGCCTTGGGGGTGCTGGTGGAGGAGAAGCTGGAGATGAGCAGACAGTGTGCACTGGAGGCCCAGAAGGCCAAGGGCAGCCTGGGCTGC
>WAAF01003892.1:12382-68349 GCA_013400475.1 Tricholaema leucomelas | reverse complement strand
CAGAGGGCTGCAGCAGCTCTGCTATGAGGACAGGCTGAGAGAGTTGGGGCTCTTCAGCCTGGAGAAGAGAAGGCTTTGAGGAGACCTTAGAGTGGCTTTCCAGTATCTGAAGGGAGCCTACAGGAAGGCTGGGGAGGGACTATTGACAAGGTCTGGTAATGTCAGGATGAGGGGGAATGGGTTTAAGCTGGAAGAGGGGAGATTTAGACTGGATGTTAGGAGGAAGTTCTTTCCAGTGAGGGTGGTAAGACACTGGAACAGGTTGCCCAGGGAGGCTGTGGATGCTTCCTCCCTGGAGGCATTTAAGGCCAGGCTGGATGAGGCCTTGAGCAGCCTGCTCTAGTGGGAGGTGTCCCTGCCTATGGCAGGGGGTTGGAGCTGGATGATCCTTGAGGTCCCCTCCAACCTAAACCATTCTATGATTTTATGATTCTATGATTCTAAACCTTGCAGGTAGTTTTCCCTTTTTCTTTGATAGTAAATTAACTTATGGACTAACCAAGAAAATAGACATTTAAGGAAGTAAACACTGCAGGTAGTTTTCCCTTTTTCTTTGATAGTAAATAACTTACGGAGTAACCAAGAAAAAGAGCTCCCCATCTGCAACACATGTGAACATAGATGGGGTTTTAAGTGAAATTTAAATGTGCAGCAAGTGGATGGCAACAGCAAACATGTGGCAACAGTACAGGAAAAAAAGAAAGGGATGAAATAAGGCCATAAATAGAGAGCTGGCACAGTTAACAATGCAGACAGTTTGAAGAGTGTGCTGATGGGTATGTGCCATTCAAATATGCTTTTGAGCTAGCAAAATAAGCAAAAAACCCTATTAACTTCCAATGGCAAAGAATTAACTAGAGGAAGCAACCAAAATAACTTACTGAAAAGAGAGGTAAAGGTATCATGAGCAGTGACATGTATTTGAAATGGAGGGAAATGGTTATGGTGCATATGTTTTAACTCTGAGTGAATCTTCTCCCATAATACACAACATAGGCAATTTTAAAATAAGTATCACTTAGGTGAGAGAAAAATAACATCTCTATTGCCCTGGCCTTGAAATAGGTGGTATAATGGCAGTGCTTGAGAAGAGGAGTCGCTATTGTCACTACACAGCAAAATAACAAAAAGGGGTCCAAAGAATAGATTTGTTGTTCTAGAATCAGTCAGGGTTGGAAGGGACCACAAGGATCATCTAGTTCCAACCGCCCTGCCATGCCCAGGGACACCCTACCCTAGATCAGGTTGGTCAGAGCCTCATCCAGCCTGGCCTTAAACACCTCCAGGGATGAGGCCTCAACCACATCCCTGGGCAACCCATTCCAGGCTCTCACCACTCTCATGCTGAAGAACTTCCTCCTCATGTCCAATCTGAACCTATCTGCCACCAGCTTTGCTCCACAATGACTTCTGGTGAGGCTGGGGCTGAGCCAAGGTGTACTCAAACTGATCATCTGATATCATAGAGCAGTAGAGTTGATAGGCAAAACCAGATCAACATGAGAACTAACCAGTCTGGCAGCATGGATGTGTTCTCTGCTTCAGCACTATTTAATTGCACAGCATGTGCTTCCATCTCCAAGAGATTTTGTTTACTTGATTCTTAAAGAGAAATAATATGGAACCAGGAGGGAGGGGCAGTGATAATAGAAGTTCTAACAGGCAAAAAGCCACATTAGTTTTGTGGCAAGCAGTCATTTCATAAGATCTTTATGCAACGTGCTCATTTCCTTATGCTGTAGTATAAATCAAGAGTAACTCAGCCACTCTTCTCTCCTCAATTTGAATTGAAACCTTGCTTGTTGTAGACAGCAGTGATGTGAAAGGAAAAGCCTGCTCCTCACTTAACTCCAAATACTAAAAAAAAACATGTGCAAAAAGAAGAAAAATCCAACAAAAAAAGGCTTTGACTGCTGTTGGGCTCATATTGCTGGGAAAATTGTATGCTTCTGCTATTGTGAAATGGTGCAGGTGTGCAACTACAATCACATCTTATTTGGAATAAACAGAGTGGTGAAAGACAGGAGCAGAACAGCACCAGAAGAAGGGCTGAGGAGGAGAGAGATTCAACAGCAGCTGATAAATAAGATGGATACTGAGAGGGCACAAAAAGAAACACAAAAACCATAAAGGCAGATCATTTTATTCCTGTTGTATTAAAGCTCTTCTTTTCAAAAGCTTTATTGTTAAACTAGCCAAGCAACAGGCACACCTTTTTAAAGCACAGTCAAATTACTTTGTTAGTATGCACACGTGCGTGTGTGAAGCAAATGCACAGTTTTGACTGCCATAATCCCCATATTGCTGGGCAGAAGCTCCTCTGCCCAACCACCAAAGCAGATGCCAGGACCTGTCAGTGATATGGACAGAGGAATTGAGTGCACCCTCAGCAAGTTTGCAGATGACACCAAGCTGTGTGGCACAGTTGACTTGCTGGAGGGCAGGGATGCCATCCAGAGGGACCTGGACAGGCTGGAGAGGTGGGCCCAGGCCAACCTCATGACGTTTAACAAGGCCAAGTGTAAGGTCCTGCACCTGGGTCGGTGCAATCCCAGGCACAGATACAGGCTGGGTGGTGAATGGCTGAGAGCAGCCCTGAGGAAAAGGACCTGGGGGTCTGGGTCGACGAGAAGCTCAACATGAGCTGGCAGTGTGCACATGCAGCCCAGACAGCCAACCGAGTGCTGGGCTGCATCAAGAGAAGTGTGGCCAGCAGGGCAAGGGAGGTGATTCTCCCCCTTTACTCTGCTCTCGTCAGACCCCACCTGGAGTACTGTGTGCAGTTCTGGAGCCCCCAACACAAGAAGGACATGGAACTGCTGGAGCGGGTCCAGAGGAGAGCCACGAAGATGATCAGAGGGCTGCAGCAGCTCTGCTATGAGGACAGGCTGAGAGAGTTGGGGCTCTTCAGCCTGGAGAAGAGAAGGCTTCGAGGAGACCTTATAGTGGCTTTCCAGTATCTGAAGGGAGCCTACAGGAAGGCTGGGGAGGGACTATTTACAAGGTCTAGTAATGTCAGGACGAGGGGGAATGGGTTTAAGCTGGAAGAGGGGAGATTTAGACTGGATGTTAGGAGGAAGTTCTTTACAGTGAGGGTGGTAAGACACTGGAACAGGTTGCCCAGGGAGGTTGTGGATGCTTCCTCCCTGGAGGCGTTTAAGGCCAGGCTGGATGAGGCCTTGAGCAGCCTGCTCTAGTGGGAGGTGTCCCTGCCTATGGCAGGGGGTTGGAGCTGGATGATCCTTGAGGTCCCTTCCAACCTAAACCATTCTATGATTCTATGATTCTATGATTCTATGACCTTAGTGGCATTCCAATCCTGGCTTTATTGGAATGCAGAGAAAGTGGTGAATGGTTCCTACAGACAGCTTCACTTCTTAGCCCAAGTGTATAGGACATAACACTTACGTCTTTGTGCGTGTGAGGTAGAATTCAGAAGCTTTGCAATCCTGAGAAACCAAAGATCTCCCAGAGCTCTGTTAGACCTCACAAGAATTTCCAGAAGAATTATCACTAACCCAAAATGTTAACTTCCTTAATTTCTTAAATGCAGCCTTTACTTTCCCGTCATGTGTTTACATAGTCTTACTGAATTGCTGCTTGTTTCCTGTTGTAACCTTCTGTGGTTGACAATGAGGAGTGCATGGTACTATATGCTGAAAACCTCTGGCCTAAGCTTTTACTCATCACAAAAGAAAATGCTTTTCCTTTTTGCCCTAAGCAGAGGAAGAGCTTTCTTTCTTTGAGAGTTCTTTATTTGTATGTATGACATAGTACAATCTTTAGTAAGGGCAAACACAGCCTTGGGATTTGAGAAACCCAAGTGATAATATAATGCTTATGGAAAGACTAAAGTATTTGGCTCCACTCTTTCCATTCCAATTGGAAGGAAAGTATCTGTGTAAGTGTCTACTGTTCACAGGGATATAATTAAAACAGCTAAATTGATTGTTTAGTTGCAAACACACACTCCAATCACAAATCTCTCCAGGTACCTTAGACTTCACTTTCGAACTATAGCATCAGTATTGGTATTAATTACCACATTAATATTCCAAGCATTTCAAGGTGACTGCATATCGATCCAAGTCTAGCTGAAGGGGCTACTACCCTCACAAATATTGCACATCAACTGTGTTGACATGTTAGATAAAGAACATTTCCATCTCTGCTAGGGCTTTTGAAGAGCGTCCTCTGAGAGGTTGATTTGGTGCTGCAGAAGTATCCATAGCTAAAACCATTTGGGACCTCAAACACAAAGGTCTTTGGTGAGTGTTCCTTTTTTCCTTACCTCTTGGTCTTTGACTGTCACCTCCCTACCAGAACAGCAGTTTGGTATGGTTAGATGTTTTCTAGCTGTGACAGCATATAAGAAAAATGTAACAGTAAAGCTGTTTAAATCCATGATTTTCCATTACTTCTGAAGGAACAAAGATTATATTTTACCCTGAAGTTTCCACTAGCAGCTTACAAATAGTTTATTTTTCATTACTCTTCTTACTTGTTAGCTTCTTCTGTCACTGCAGCTCCCACAGATAACAAGCTCCATCAACAAAAATGCCCTTCTTTCTGTTGTCCTTTTGCACACATAGCTGAAGAGCCAACAGAGAAACTGACAGACTGCTACTGTTAATGAGGGCAATGTAGGTGATGGGTTCAAGAATGAAAGTTTTGTCATTAGCCACATAGTCACTGTAATCTAGAACCATGGAATTGCTAAAAGATTGTTTTGGGTTTTTTTTAAATCACTTGATCCCCACTCAGTTTCTCCTCCCATTTCCCACAACTCTTCATCCATATCAGAACAATTTGGAGAATTGGCACCACTGGTACCATTGGTACCATTAGCATTGCTGAGCAGTAAACTGCCTTCTACTCCTGAAAGCATGGTTTTGTTGTGAAAGACAAAGAGGAATCTGCAGTATTTTTCACAGCAAAATAGGAACAACAGAATTCTTCAGTGCTTGTATTTGTGATGATTCTGTGGGTGATTTAAGGAATTCTTACTTGTGCTGAAGTGATTCTGTTATCTATATTAGAGTAAGCCTAAAGCAATACATTCTTTGCAATTAATGAAAACATGATCGGAACAAGTCTAGAGATACACACATTTGCCTCTGGCTTTGAATGCAAGACTGAGTCTGCCAAACTTACCTCCACAGTCTTTAATGGCAAAAGAGTAGGGCTTTGATGTAAATACTTTGAACTACTCCCATCTGAAGTCAGCTTCTAGGCACATGAGACCAGTATGTCGTCTTCCCACTCATTCCCCATCCCCCCGACACACACACACTTAAAGCTTTCTAAGCATGCATACTGAACCATTTTGGTGGACTGAAGACAGACTGGATTTGCTTAATAATGCACATCACTGAATAGAAATGCTGTTTTCACTGCAACTAGCAGGAAAGTACTGTGTCCAGTTCTGGGCCCCCCAGTTTAAGAGGGACATTGAGATGCTTGAACGTGTCCAGAGAAGGACAACGAGGCTGGTGAGAGGCCTCGAGCACAAGCCCTACGAGGAGAGGCTGAGGGAGCTGGGATTGTTTAGCCTGGAGAAGAGGAGGCTCAGGGCAGACCTTATTGCTGTCTACAACTATCTGAGGGGTGGTTGTAGCCAGGAGGAGGTTGCTCTCTTCTCTCAGGAGGCCAGCACCAGAACAAGAGGACACAGCCTCAAGCTACGCCAGGGGAAATTTAGGCTTGAGATGAGGAGAAAGTTCTTCACTGAGAGAGTCATTGGCTACTGGAATGGGCTGCCCAGGGAGGTGGTGGAGTCGCCATCCCTGGAGCTGTTCAAGACAAGGTTGGACGTGGCACTTGGTGCCATGGTCTAGCCTTGAGCTCTGTGGTAACGGGTTGGACTTGATGATCTCTGAGGTCTCTTCCAACCTTGGTAATACTGTGACACTGTGAAACTTGCCTTCAACAGCAAATTAGCTGTTGAAGTGAGAAACGTCCCCTTCTAGTTAAAGTTTCATTGTTAGGTGTATGCTCAGCAGAAGTTAAGCAAAAGCTGTGTGCTAAATGTTAGAGGTGTACTCGCTGATTAGGTCAAATAAGTCTGGAAGTCAATCCTGCTCTTGTAAAAATGGTATTCAGATGGTTGCAAAAAAATGGACACAGATGTTTGCAGAACTGCAGGTGCTACCTTTGAGCACACAAAACTAGTTTAACAGTAAAAAGTAATTCTAGAATGACTTAGTATTGAGTGTAGCATCACTTCAGTATGTTACTGTAACTTAATTATTAAGCAGGTCAAACTGCTATTAATATAATTGATAACGTCTTTTACAGGATGCTACCAAAGGGTGAGCAGTGGCACTCATTCTGTAATGGATTAATATGTTTTATGAAAATTTGGAAGCAATATATAATGTAATTATTTCTGGGTGTTATGATATGATAGAATATGATAGTGCTTCAGTACTATTACAATTGGTTACAGAACAATTGCTGTTATAATTTGTTGCTTTGTATAAAAAAAAACCCCAAAAAACAAAATCAAAACAACCCAGCACCGGTCAGTTATTGTTCTCCCCTGAATCCTTGAAGCAGCCTCTAAATTGCATCAGCCTGAAGTGAAATCTAGGGATTTTATGATGCAAGGGAAGACTTTTTGGAGTGATTTTTCAGCAAGGCACATTTTCTCTCTGAAAGAGAATCATAGAACGGCTTAGGTTGGAAGGAACCTTAGAGATCATCTACTGCAACCTCCTTTCCACAGGAGGTACGTCTCTGAACTAGATTTGGTTGCTTCTCCAACCTGGTCTTGGACACCTCTAGGGGGATCACTCATAACCACTTTGGACAACCTATTCCAGAGTCCCACCACCCTTGTACTGAAAAACTTCTTTCTAAGATCCAGTCTAAAGCTATTCTCCCTCAATTAAAACCATTCCCCCTTGTCCTATCACTGGACACCATTACCAAAAGTCCCAGATTATTCATGTGGAGGACTCTGTGCTGAAAGGACTGTTTAACACTCAGGTTCTGCATACCCAGCTGAAGAGCTAAAGAGGTTTTCTTCTCGATTTTCTTCCTCATTTTTTCAGATAAAGTTAGCTCTTCTGGCTTAAATATCTAGCAAAAATACACTGAGTTTCTGACTGAGATGGAATAAAAATGTATCACAGTAAAGGTGGATGGTCAAATTGTGCTAGTTTGAGCCTAGCTAGCATGTTTTGGTGAGAAGAACTAGATGATAGGCTGTAAAATGAAAACAATGGTGAGGTCTACTTCCCTCACAGTCNTTTTTTCCCTTGTCTATTTCTGTCTATAACTGTATATACTGTAAGTATCTGCTTGTAAGTTGTGCCAGCTGTAAATATAAGCTTCATTCAAATTTCCAGAGCAGACTGAGTCTAGTCTGGGTAATTTCTAAAAGTGTGGGGGGCGGGGGACACCCAAACCATCACACAAATGCAAAGAACTTGTAGACTCAAGTAACAGATAAGATGTATAGGAAATTATTTGCAGAGTTTTGAATTTGTACCTGAAGTTCCATCAGACAGAAAACATTACAGAGCTTTGAAAAGGCCACTAAGTGTCTTTTACTCTCTAGGGTCTCTTGATGTACTAAGTGTCTTTTACTCTCTAGGGTCTCTTAATGTAAAAACAAATAAACTAAGGTATTGCCCATGCTTAAGAGTGTTCTTTTGTGGAGTATGTCTGCTCTGTTTTGTAATGGGAGAAGGTATTATCCAACTTTACAGTCTCACAGTATCACCAAGGTTGGAAGAGACCTCACAGATCATCAAGTCCAACCCTTTACCACATAGCTCAAGGCTAGACCATGGCACCAAGTGCCACGTCCAATCCTGCCTTGAACAGCTCCAGGGACGGCGACTCCACCACCTCCCTGGGCAGCCCATTCCGGTAGCCAAAGAGTAATAAAGTAATGCAATGGGGTTGTGCACCAAAACATACACACAAAAAATATCAGTTAATGATAATAAACCTGGAAAATTTACTTTTATCTTATAAGATCACACTCTGCATCAGAGTTTGTGTGATGTGAATCAAATATAAAACCCTCTGATCTATTTTTATGTATTTCAATCAAAAGAAAAGCATTAGTGGTGAGGAGATGCACCAGAACTTGACTGCAAGTCTTGACCTCTGGATTCAAACAGCAGTATAACAACATATTGACAATAATTAGCACAGATTAATTACTGTGCTGTACTTTGTAATTACTCAGGTTGCATCTCCTGATTGTTGATGTTTCAGTAAAAAAGCTGAACAGCATAAAATATGCATATCTCATGTTAACTTGAGAAGAAATGCTTTTCATTATTTTAGTTTCTCAAGTACTTACCTTTCCTCCCCCCTTTTTTCCCCCCTCTACATATTTATTTATGAATTGAGCTGCTAGAAAGGCAATGCTTTGGAATCCTTCTGGAAGAAGCGGATGGATCACATTACTGGAAAATTCATTAACATTGGCCAAACATTGGCCAAATTACATTCTAGTTAGTGGAAAACTGTGATTTATTTCCTTTTTTTCCCAGAAAGATTACAGAATCATAGAATCATAGAATGGTTTAGGTTGGAAGGGACCTCAAGGATCATCCAGCTCCAACCCCCTGCCATAGGCAGGGACATCTCCCACTAGAGCAGGTTGCTCAAGGCCTCATCCAGCCTGGCCTTAAACGTCTCCAGGGAGGAAGCAGGAGATACTGAGTAATTTAATTAATATTAAGGAGATACTGAGTAATTTAATTAATATTAAGGAGATACTGAGTAATTTAATTAATATTAATTCAAGCTGTAACAAACAGCTTGGTCTAGAGAAGATCTGGATGCTCTTCCAAACTTGGCTCCTTCTTATCAGGTAGATAAATATTTGATTTGAGGAATGTTTTGGTTCATTGTTTGTTACAGTGCAACATTAAGCAGTGTCTTCTATCTTTATTTACGCAAACTTGGCTCCTTCTTATCAGGTAGATAAATATTTGATTTGAGGAATGTTTTGGTTCATTGTTTGTTGTAGTGCTGCATTAAGCAGCGTCTTCTATCTTGCTTTNAATGGTTTAGGTTGGAAGGAACCTCAAGGATCATCCAGCTCCAAACCCCTGCCATAGGCAGGGACACCTCCCACTAGAGCAGGTTGCTCAAGGCCTCATCCAGCCTGGCTTTAAACACCTCCAGGGAGGAAGCAGGAGATACTGAGTAATTTAATTAATATTAAGGAGATACTGAGTAATTTAATTAATATTAATTCAAGCTGTAACAAACAGCTTGGTCTAGAGAAGATCTGGATGCTCTTCCAAACTTGGCTCCTTCTTATCAGGTAGATAAATATTTGATTTGAGGAATGTTTTGGTTCATTGTTTGTTACAGTGCAACATTAAGCAGTGTCTTCTATCTTTATTTATCCAAACTTGGCTCCTTCTTATCAGGTAGATAAATATTTGATTTGAGGAATGTTTTGGTTCATTGTTTGTTGTAGTGCTGCATTAAGCAGCGTCTTCTATCTTGCTTTATATCTGAAAGCTATTTGTTCTTTTTTTTTTGGCCTGGAAAGCTAACAGAGGTGAGAGCATTATGGAACAGGCTGCCCAAGGTGGTTGTGGAGTCTCCCTCTTGGGAGATATTCAAGACCCTTCTGGTTGTGTTCCTGTGTGATCTAATATAGGTGATCCTGCTCTGGCAGGGAGGTTGGACTAAATGATGTTTCAAGGTCCCTTCCAGCCCCTGACATTCCATAATTTTGTGATTATCCTTTCTTCACCTCTTTCCATCACTTAAATAGCTGTTCATCTCAAAAACACCATTTGGGAGTAATTAGCATTTACTTTTCATCCAGAAGTGGGTAGATTGACATGAAATCTCAGGAACACCTGAGACTTTGACTATTCCACACTAAAATATGTGCTGGATTTTTATTACATGTGTGTAAACCAGTAAAGTTTATGAGTGCCACGAGCAGCATTTGGTACAGATGAGAAAGTTTTAACGACTGTGTTACTCTTCACAGACCCTGGTAGTGCTGATGTTATCAGCACTGTAATGAAAGCAGAAAAGATATGGTTTCTGACATCTTTGAAATTCACTGCTGCAGCTGAGGCTTGTATTGGTAGTACTCTACAAACAAGACATCATTGAGACTAAGTCCTTAGTCTGTGGAAGACTTCCTACCACTTATAATTCACCGAGCCAGGGCTGAGCAAATCAGTGGGACTGGAATGGAGAAGTTCCTGCTAGCGTAGTTCATATTCTTTTCTCTCAGGCTGTTAAGGCAACAAGTTTACATACAAAAAATGATACAAAGATTCACAGAATCATGGAATAGTAGGGTTTGGAAGGGACCTCTAGAGGTCATCGAGTCCAACCCCTCTGCAAAGCAGAGTCACCTACAGCAGGTCACACAGGGAAGTACCCAGTCTTGAAAGAGAAGGAGACTCCATAACATCTCTGGGCAGCCTGTTCCAGTGCTCTGCCACCCTCACAGTGAAGATTTTCCCCATGGTGAGACAGAACTTCCTGTGTATCTATAGCCCTTTGTCAAATCACAGGACACCACTGAAAAGAGACTAACAACTTCTTCTTGACACCCACCCTTCAGGTGTTTATAAATATTAAGCCCTCCTCTCAGTCCTCTCTTTTCGAGATTAAACAACTCCAGTTGTCTCAGCATTTTCTCACCAGACGGATGTTCATCCTCATAGCCCTCCATTGGCCACTCTCTAGTATATCCTCTTTCTTGAGCTGGAGAGCCCAGAACTGGACACAATATTCCAGGTGTGGTCACACAAGGGCATAGTGGAGGGCAAGGAGAACCTCCCTTGACCCATTAGACACACTCTACTTAACGTGGTCTAGGATACCTTGCATTTCTTGGCAGCAGGGGCACATTGCTGTCCCATGGATAACTCGCTGTCCACAAGGACTCCAAGGTCCTTCTCCAGGGAGCTGCTTTCCAGCAGGTCACTTGAAGGCTATGTCTAATAATGGAATATTATGCTGTGAGATTACATTAAAAACATTTCTGGAGGCCCAGTACAACTGAAGGAATATAGTACTGTTTCTCTGGCTTTGAAAAAAAAGGACAAAAATAACTGTGACTGAAAGTTGAAAAAGGCAGGTTTTGTGTAAAGGGCTGAGCAGACAGAAATGTTTCCTCATGACACATTCATAGTAGAACAATAAAAAGGAAAAGCTTTGAAATGGAAATGGATCTATCTTCCCAAAATGTTTCTGATGATAAAGCACATGGAAGTCTGAGTTCTGCTTCAGTTAATATGTAAGCGTTCACACTATGTGCAAAGAGAAACATGAATCTTCTTAACAATGACAATTCATAGAATCATAGAATCAACCAAGTTGGAAGAGACCTCCAAGATCATCCAGTCCAACCTAGCACCCAGCCCTAGCCACTCAACTAGACCATGGCACTAAGTGCCTCATCCAGGCTTTGCTTGAACACCTCCAGGGACGGTGACTCCACCACCTCCCTGGGCAGCCCATTCCAATGCCAATCACTCTCTCTGCCAACAACTTCCTCCTAACACGCAGTCCATACCTCCCCTCACACAACTTAAGACTGTGTCCCCTTGTCCTGTTGCTGGTTGAGAGAAGAGAGCAACCCCCACCTGGCTACAACCTCTCTTCAGGTAGTTGTAGACAGCAATGAGGTCTGCCCTGAGCCTCCTCTTCTCCAGGCTAAACACCCCCAGCTCCCTCAGCCTCTCCTCATAGGGTTTGTATTCCAGGCCCCTCACCAGCCTTCTTGCCCTTCTCTGGACACCTTCCAGCACCTCAACATCTCTCTTGAATTGAGGAGCCCAGAACTGGACACAGTACTCAAGGTGTGGCCTGGCCAGTGTTGAGTACAGGGGAAGAAGATTAATTAGATGTTTTAAGTTTCTCTTTCTATCGTCAAGTTTGTGCTTTCTGTCACCAAAGCAAATAGCCAGATCAAGAAGATGGGACACCAAGTATAAGAGTTTGCATTTCTGAAGATATAATGACGTGTGTACTGTTTTCACTTCAAGTATTAAATAAGAGTTTGCATTTCTAAGGATATAATGACGTGTACAGTTTTCACTTCAAATGATTAACTATTCTATAGACAGATTGCTCATCTACTGTAATGAAACCTCCTATTGCACTTTGTGTGTAACTTGTGCTGGTTTCAAAAAGAAATATCAGGGTTTTATTCCTTTCTCAAGCTGATAGGAGGAATAATCTATTTTTCATAATGGAAACTTATGGAAAAAAAAAAAACAAACAATAAAACAGAACAGAAAAGGCTATCTGTATACATCCTTCAGAATGATAAAGCTCAGAATTCATAATGACACCAGCTATGTGCCACCTCCCTGGAGGCGTTTAAGGCCAGGCTGGATGAGGCCTTGGGCAACCTGCTCTAGTGGGAGGTGTCCCTGCCTATGGCAGGGGGTTGGAGCTGGATGATCCTTGAGGTCCCTTCCAACCTAAACCATTCTATGATTCTATGATTCTATGTTCAGAACTATTATTTTCTCCTTGCTTCTGACTGAACTATGCCTAACATATGCCAGAAGGTTAAAAAATCACTCCCATTTATGGGGAAAACCGCACAGAGCAAATGGTAGGTTTTAAAGATGTAGTTAACCAAGGTCAAAAGGGCAAAAGAGGTCAATAATCCAGCTACATTAATCTTTGCAATAAAACATTGGCAAAGAGTCTTATAAGCCACTTTGTCTCTCACTCAATGTTTAGGGAAGGAGATTTTTTTTTTACTTCAAAGTGCAGCCCAAACTGAAGCTCCCGCAGGGAACTGTGTCTCACTCTTTCTCTCTTTATCAAACCCTATGCCTATGTGCTAGTTTGAGCCTAGCTAGCATGTTTTGGTGAGAAGAACTAGATGATAGGCTGTAAAATGAAAACAATGGTGATGTCTACTTCCCTCACAGTCTTGCTGGGATGTGTAAAGAAGAAAGGCAAAACAAAGATTACAGCACTTGCTGCTTCTCTTCGCTGGGGAGCTTTGCCTGCTGGGGAGAAGCTGAGGCTGCTGGCTGGACTCCATCTTGCTTTCTAACCTCACCCTCCTTTGCTTGGCTGCTTCACCTTGCTTTTTAACCCTCTTGGCCGAACCTCCATTCTTCCTTGGGACTGGGGTAAGGTTGAGAGGGGTAGGGGGAAGGTGAGGGGGTGGTTGAGAGCCCCTCCTGGGGACTCAGGTTTCTGGGAGGGGAGTTGTGTCTGTATTACCTTTTTTACCTTGTCTATTTCTGTCTATAACTGTATATACTGTAAATATCTGCTTGTACATTGTGCCAGCTGTAAATATAAGCTTCATTCAAATTTCCAGAGCTGGCTGAGTCTAGTCTGGGTGATTTCTAAAAGTGTGGGGGGGTGGGGGACACCCAAACCATCACAGCCTATAGAAAATGAAAACTGTTCCAAGAACATCCATACTGTATTCTACACAGAAATAAACCTGGCCATGTAAAAACAGATATCCAAACTGTAAACAGTAGAATTTTATTGTTCAAATGTTTTCCACCAATGGTGCAGACCCAGCTGTAAGTCTGCTCTGTGAGATAGTCCTTTGTGTTGCTCCTCCTCTTGTTGGCAATTGTTTCGAGTTTTGATAAGCCTTTTTACCCTAGCTACAGCTTTTAATGCAAAGATTTTAGTCTAAATGAACTGGTATTTTCAGGTGTTTAAATGCTGGGAAAAGTGTCCTTTTCAGGCAAAATATAGTTCCTAAATTTTGACTGAGACTGGCTTTCTGAGATATAGAAGAAAGAAATGGGGAAGATATCCAGGTGTTTCAGGAGGCTTTTTTGTAGTTCCAGTTTAGTTTGGTTCCTGGACCAGATATTTGCATATAGATGAGAAGCTGAATGAGAGCTAAGCCAAGCACAGGGTTTTTTTTTGTTGTTGTGCTCTGAAAAAGTGAGTCTTTTGATCAAAATTGTTGTATTATAAAAATTCAAAACCTAAATCCTGTTCTTAGAAGGGCAAGAAGGCTGGTGAAGGGCCTGGGACACAAACCCTATGAGGAGATGCTGAGGGAGCTGGGGTTGTTTAGCCTGGAGAAGAGGAGGCTCAGGGCAGACCTCATTGCTGTCTACAACTACCT
This sequence comes from Tricholaema leucomelas, assembly GCA_013400475.1. NCBI lineage: Eukaryota > Metazoa > Chordata > Aves > Piciformes > Lybiidae > Tricholaema lacrymosa > Tricholaema leucomelas. The sequence continues at coordinate 54,269 of WAAF01003892.1, read as the reverse complement.
GAAGAGAGGCTGTAGCCAGGTGGGGGTTGCTCTCTTCTGCCAGACAACCAGCAACAGAACAAGGGGACACAGTCTCAAGTTGTGCTGGGGGAAGTATAGGCTGGATGTTAGGAGGAAGTTGTTGGCAGAGAGAGTGATTGGCATTGGAATGGGCTGCCCAGGGAGGTGGTGGAGTCATCGTCCCTGGAGGTGTTCAAGCAAAGCCTGGATGGGGCACTTAGTGCCATGGTCTAGTTGAGTGGCTAGGGCTGGGTGCTAGGTTGGACTGGATGATCTTGGAGGTCTCTTCCAACCTGGTTCCAACCCCAGCTCCCTCCATCAAGTTCCTTATTAGCTTACCTACATTTAATTCTCTATCAATCATACTTTAAAGATGCAGCTTGCAGTATGAAACATGTAATGCTTCTCAAATAAACCATAATGCAAGCAGAGTTAATACTGCCTTTTCAGTGAAGGTTTGCTAGCAGGTTACTCTTTCTTCATAAAACAGGAGCAGATCCAGCAAACTGACCCAGCACAGACCCTGTGCATACTTAACCCTCAGTTCCTTATGCATGACATGCTCTGTAATCTTGTTTTCTTTGACATTTCTGAGATACATTAATCTTTTCGTCCTGTGAGATCAAATCTGAACCTTCATTGATTTTATGCTAAGGCAACCCACAGGCCTCTAGACAGTAACTTCTCTGCCCTGCCTGCAGTTGATTGGTTGTGTTTCCTGTCTATTTCCTCTGTGTAAAAGTACATTTTCCTTGTTAGTTCAGACATACTGATTTACATCTCTCTTAACCTATCAGCCCATGTGTAGTTATTCTAAATGTATGTTAAACTAATTCATGTAACTAAAGGGGGTTGCTTTCTCCCATCCATGTGTAAAGTGAAGTCTGTGCTGCCAGTCCTGTCACTGGAGTATATATCCCCATTAATATCTTGTGAACCAGACACGAGAACAAGAGACTGTTGTCAGTTATTCTAGTGTTCTCTGGCTGTCCATCACCTATGAAGGTAAATGATTTTTCAGTTCCAACAAGGGCTGTGATTCTTCACAGGCTAAGTGAATTAGAGAGCAAGAAAAGACTGCATTTCACAGGACCATATAAACTATTGGAAGGCTATTACTGGATGCATCTGATAGGGTCTTGAGTATCCTTTTTCCCTTGTATGCAGCAATATTCTCTGATTCACTTTGTTAACTGGCATGAAAAAGCTTTAGAAAAGAGGAGTGACTGCTTTTTTCAGAATGGCTATTAGAGAGTTCAAAGGAGGCAAGTTCTTGCCAGTATGGCAAGAATTGTTATGGAACTGATTCTGCTTGGTTTCCTGAAACTGTACAACACAATCTCATAAGTGGTCCCAGGAAAGCATATTTTTGCTTCTGAGACATCCTGGTTTTAATTTCCAACAGATATTACTCGGCTGTGTGAACTTTATTGTATAATAACTGCACATTACATCAAATTTGTAGAAATGGGATATTTTGTTACTGATGTCTGCTTGGTAACTCCAGCTGCTCTGACAGTTTGTCACAGAACACTACACATTTGTGTTGTGGAGGCAGGGAATTAATGTGGCCGAGTCAGGAATACATATAGAGTTATTTTATTTTCCTGAGAACCCACCCCCAAAACTAGATACAGAAATTAATTTACTTTTAATTAGCAAATTCAGTTAGGTTCAGAAGATCTATAAGGATACTGTAGGTAGATTTGACTATTTTGGAAGTCAGAAGTTGGAAAAGGCTTAAGCTATTAAACATAGTGTCCCTCACTATTAATCAGGCTGAGCCATTAAGTTTACTCATAGGTGAGCCAGGCTGGCTGAAAGGAAGGGGGGTCCAGAGGCCTGTCCCCTCGCTTTCTTTCAGAAGCCTCCGGGGGTGGTTAAGGCCTATTGAGCCTGCATAAAGGGTGCTTAAGGTGGGAACCGTCCAAAGCAGGGACACTCCTGTCCCTCAGGAGCTTGTCCTTCGGAGTGCCAGGGGCTCCTTCTGCAGAAGCTATCCAGGTGGGGGAGCACTCTAAGGCAGGAACCCCAAGGCAGGAAATCCCCCAATATTTATACCCTTCCTAGACAGAGAGCTGAGTTACCACTGCCTAGGCGCGAAGACCACAGCCAATCACAGCCTGATCCCAGTAGGGACACTGCACAGGGCACCCCTTGTGCCAGAAGGGACCCTTGCTCCCCCTGCTTCACACCTGCAGGGCAGGGGTGGGTGAACAGGTCTTTTCACGCCTTTTCCTCTCCCATTCAAACCACAGAGGGAGAGGGATTTTGGGGTATACAGGACTCCAGGACAATTTGCCGTCTGTTTGTCTGTTTTTTTCTTCGCAGTTCACCACAGACTTCTCTTTTTCTCACTTGCATGCTTTATCTCCACAGCATTTTTTGAACTCTGCTGCATTGGATATAAAACTGATGTGAAAGTATTAGCAGATGAAATATCTTATCATTATATGATAAAATATCAATATTATATGGTATCAATTATATGATATCAAAAAATGGGATGAAATTTAACAAAGCCAAGTGCAGGGTTCTGCACTTTGGCCACANGCTGGTGAGGGGCCTGGAACACAAACCCTATGAGGAGAGCCTGAGGGAGCTGGGGGTGTTTAGCCTGGAGAAGAGAAGGCTCAGGGGGGACCTCATTGCTGTCTACAACTACCTGAAGGGAGGTTGTAGCCAGGTGGGGGTTGCTCTCTTCTCCCAGGCAACAGCAACAGGACAAGGGGACACAGTCTCAAGTTGTGCTGGGGGAAGTATAGGCTGGATGTTAGGAGGAAGTTCTTTCCAGAGAGAGTGATTGGCATTGGAATGGGCTGCCCAGGGAGGTGGTGGAGTCACTGTCCCTGAAGGTGTTCAAGAAAAACCTGGATGAGGCACTTAGTGCCATGGTCTAGTTGAGTGGCTAGGGCTGGGTGCTAGGTTGGACTGGATGATCTTGGAGATCTCTTCTAACCTGGTTGATTCTATTCTATTCTATATGATATCAATTAAAATATCAATTATATGATAAAATATCAAACATCAGAACACAAAGCTTGTTGGTATAGATTTATACTCCCCACCTAGTGAATGAGAATTGTGTCTCTGGTGCTTGGGTGCTTTCTGAACGTGTAGTAACTATTGTTCTTGGCACGTGTGTGACTGATTGTTTCCAGAATGAACAAAACATAAGGCAACATCATTATGCCTGGTAGATGCAGGCCACACTCTCAACTGTGGTCTTGTTTTTATAAATTAGTTAAATGGTTTCCAGAGAATGATGTGCTGAGCTATTTGGGACACATTTCTTTCAAGCATATGATGAAAGGATTTTCAAGTAGTTCCAAATGGTCCATATTTACTTTGTTTAACAGTCGAGCATACTCGTCACCTGGAAAGTATCTGCTGCATTTAGGCTGGGACACAGTCATTTGCTTTTATTTAATCTTTACTTTGATGGACTACATTTATAGATAATAGGACTTTATTGTATTAATGAGAAGTTAATGTAGCAACGAACTGAGTAATTTTGTTTACAGCTGAACTCTCTATGGAGTGTTCCTTTACACACATGAAAAGCTGCATCAGCTCATGGTGGAAAAATCGTTGCCTCATTCTAGCATAGAACAGAGGATATATTTTTCTTATAAAATGGCAAGTCTCATTCATATCTTCAGCCTAGGAAGAAGTAAAATACCCTAAGGAATGTTAAGTTTTTGGTGTAATTAGGAGCTGGTGGTATAAAGTAGCTAAGATGTCTGACTCCTCAAAATCACTTTACTTTCCACCAGCTTATAAAAGACTTTGGAAGCTTTCATTTATAGGTTCTACAACGAGACAATCACCTTGTCTTAACCCAGACTTCTCTGATAGTGAGTGTGCTAGTTTGAAGCTAGCTAGAATTTTTTGGTGAGAAGAACTAGATTGCAGGCTACGAAAGGAAAACAATGGTGATGTCTACTTCGCTCATAGGCTTGCTGAAAGATACAAGAAGAAGAAGCAAAACATAGATAAGGGGGTCTCTCACTTGGACTGCTGGTGGGGAACTGGATGAGCTGCATCTTACTCTCCAATCTCACCCTCCATTTTGAACCAATTCACTTTGCTTCCTAACCCCCTGGCTGAACCTTCATTCTTCCTTGGGACTGAGGTAAGGTTGAGAGGGGTAGGGGGAAGGTGAAGGGGTGGTTGAGAGTCCCTCCTGGAGACTCAGATTTCTGGGAGGGCTGTTGTGTTTCTGTATTACCTTTTTTACCTTGTCTATTTCTGTCTATAACTGTATATACTGTAAATATCTACTCCACCACCTCCTTGGGCAGCCCATTCCAATGCCAATCACTCTCTCTGTGAAGAACTTCTCTTCGGTGGTCAGCAGCAATAAGACAAGGAGCAGTGGCTACAAACTGGAACGTAGAAGGTTTCACCTCAACATGAGGAGAAACTTCTTTACAGTGAGGGTGATGGAGCCCTGGAACAGGCTGACTAGAGAGGTTATGGAGTCTCCTTCCCTGGAGACTGTCAACACCTGTCTGGATGTGTTCCTGTGCAGGATTCCTAGGGGATCCTGCCTTGGCGAGGTTGGACTTGGTGATCTCTGGAGGTTCATTCCAACCTCTCAGTTTCTGTGATTTTGTGATACAGTGAATACACAGCAATGTGTCTCCTGTGAATTCAGAAATTGCATTTCCATTCCCAGTATCTATTTTTTTTCAACATCTATTTGTGCTTAGATATCTGCATAAAGATTTAACAGAAAACAAAACCCTAGAAACAGAAGTAAAAATGTGCTGGTTCTGAATATGACTCACTTATATTTTCCTCACAAATGGCTTCAAGATTATTAGTGGCTATTGCCCTGATAAAACATGTGCTTGGTAATTTGGACCTTGTGCTGAGAGAGGCTTGCAGATTGCCAAAGATTTCCCACGTATTTGAGCTAATAAGTGACAAATGAAAAAACCTATCCTCATTTTCAAGAGGAGAGGAGGAATTTAACAGTTCATTCAACTCAAAAGAGAAAACAAAATATGAGAGAATCAGGAAATGAGCTGAGACACATCCAGGAATCATCACACTTTTTTGAAAGTCTTTTTGAAGAGTACATTGCCAAATTCCTTAGAGCTACATTTTGAATCTGATTCTAGTATTATTTTTTTTTTGCAAAGGAAAAGGCTCATTTGTTTCCTAAGAACACAGATGAAGTGGCTGCTGTTTAAACTTATGTTTTCAGGTTAAAATGCAGCATAAAGCATATCCAGCAATTTGAATTAACAGCTTTTGTTGCTCTTACCACCAGTGTGGACTTTCATTAAAAATTTGCTACCCCCCCCAACTATTAGTCCAATATATTAATCCAATAGCCTCCAACTATTAATCCAATAGCCCTTCATTAAAATCTCCCTTTAAAAATACAACACTAAAATAATGATGATCAGCAATGCCAAAGACTGATTTAATCTGTAAAGAGTGCCAGCAGCTTTCAGAACAGCTTAAAATGCTAATTACTTCATAGATTTTCCACAATATCTTTAATTTCTGAGGGTTTTTTTTAATAGAAAATCCTACCATTTTAGTTTCAAATGACTCTTTCGGTGTTATATGATGTATTTTTTAAAGAACTGAATAAATTGCTAGCTGGGAAAGAAAAAACTGTTGAAATAAAGCCTATGCAAGGCATTTTTTTTTTCTGGCTTATTATGCCAGTAATTTTTAACACTCTAACCTGTACATTTTTTAAAGGGCAAATCACCCCTAGAGTTAAAACAAATCTTCAAGTTTTAAAAGTGAGGTTTGTTTCTAAAATGAAAAGGAAACATCACTTTAGTCATCAAAAGGGAAGGGATCTTCCTCTCTTTTATATTCTGCCTTTATACTCAGCACTGGTCAGGCCACACCTTGAGTACTGTGTCCAGTTCTGGGCTCCTCAATTCAAGAGAGATGTTGAGGTGCTGGAAGGTGTCCAGAGAAGGGCGATGAAGCTGGTGAGGGTCCTGGAACACAAAGCCTATGAGGAGAGGCTGAGGGAGCTGGGGTTGTTTAGCCTGGAGAAGAGGAGGCTCAGGGCAGACCTTATTGCTGTCTACAACTACCTGAAGGGAGGCTGTAGCCAGGTGGGGGTTGGTTTCTTCTGCCAGACAACCAGCAAGAGAACAAGGGGACACAGTCTCAGGTTGTGCTGGGGGAAGTCTAGGCTGGATGTTAGGAGGAAGTTGTTGACAGAGAGAGTGATTGGCATTGGAATGGGTTGCCCAGGGAGGTGGTGGAGTCACCGTCCCTGGGGGTGTTCAAGAAAAGCCTGGATGAGGCACTTAGTGCCATGGTCTAGTTGAGTGGCTAGGGCTGGGTGCTAGGTTGGAGTGGATGATCTTAGAGATCTCTTCCAACCTGGTTGATTCTATTCTATTCTATTCTATTCTATTCTATTCTATTCTATTCTATTCTATTCTATTCTATTTTCGTTGATGAGTGAGTATCAAGTAGCTGATATGAAAACTGCATGTACCTCTTGGACACAGTTATTCCACCTCGTTTTATGCTCAAGGAGATGATTAACCTCTCCACTGTTTGGAAAGAAATAAGAATGTTATTGCCTCATCACATCTTTGGTCATACAGGAGAGTCCTAGAAACCAACCTCATTTTGCCCATCTTTTAGAATTGTTCAGTTAAAGACTCTTGAAGAACTTTTTCTGGGACACATATGAGCCCTTGACAAACCTAGCAATAGACTCTTGTGTCCCTAGTTTCCACCCTGAAACAGAGTGGAAAAAGTAGCAACTTGTCACAGAAAATTACTGCATCCGACCTGTGATGCTTGATGTAGCCAGCAAATTTATGCACAGAGAGAAAAATGTTAGTAACACTGCTGAGTCTGTGTTCTCAGTACTGAGATCAGAGGCCCATCTTGGCCACCTGTGCCCTGTAGCCTGTAAGATAGATCCCAGAACTGACATTCAATTTTAACATAAAATAATCTGGATTACTCAGAATTACACAGAATAGATTTCCTAGTCTTGGGACTGTCTAGTCCATTTTAGCCACATAGGCAGAGTCAACAACAGGAGGTTGGTAGCAGTCAGATTTTGAGTATCTGTAGACCTCTTTGCTGTCTACAACTACCTGAAGGGAGGCTGTAGCCAGATGGGGGTTGGTCTCTTCTGCCAGGCAATCAACAACAGAACAAGGGGACACAGTCTCAAGTTGTGCTGGGGAAGGTATAGGCTGGATGTTAGGAGGAAGTTCTTGACAGAGAGAGTGATTGGCATTGGAATGGGCTGCCCAGGGAGGTGGTGGAGTCACCGTCCCTGGAGGTGTTCAAGAAAAGCCTGGATGAGGCACTTAGTGCCATGGTCTAGTTGACTGGCTAGGGCTGGGTGCTAGGTTGGACTGGATGATCTTGGAGGTCTCTTCCAACCTGGTTGATTCTATGATTCTATGACAGTGCAGCAAGGTAAAATGAACCTGCCTCTTGAGTCTTCTAACTACCCTATTCCACCCTTGTGCCTTAAATTAATTATAATGAGATTTAGGAACTAAACAGCAAGAGAACTTCAATCTATTCACAGAGGTACAAATGCTAGTGTAAAAGACAACTGGAGAAATCTCAGGTTTTAAGAGATTTAGGAAGAGTTTATCTGAGGAAATACGGCTGGGCACTCATATTATGCTTTGTGACATTCCAATTTGCAGTGCATAAATGTATCTGGGAATCCACCTTCCAAACATTCAGAGTAAAAAAGGGCAATCCATCTTAATTTAAAATCCTAGTGGCCTTAGAGTTTTGTCAGCCCTATTGCAGTGAAAGGGATAGAGTGTGTTGTGCACTTCTTGCATTAGAAAAAAGCAAAGACAGAATAACAGCTAAGTAGGAAAGATAAGCTTAGCAGTGATCAGATAAGTGAGAAGAGATAATGACTCAATTAGGATGCTCTAGATAGCTAAGTAAGATTTCTATTTGGCAAAGACTCAGCAGAAAATGTTTTGTAAGTTTTGCAGTGAAGGAAATGTTATACTGTGTTTACAGGAAGCCACATTGGACCTTATTCTCACCGCTATTGTGTCTGATTTCAATGTGACTTCAGGTCCTTGGCATGTGAGAGAGATTAACTTCAGCAGGAGATGTACTGCTGAGAATACCTGAGTGCCATACATACTGAGCTTAATACACCACTAAAAAGAGATTATATCTTACTAGATTGACATGAAGCACAGCCAAGTGGTGTAGAGCTGTGAGAACAAGTGCCATTTACTCCATTGTACACATACACATCCCCCCCAGCTACGCCAGGGGAAATTTAGGCTCGAGGTGAGGAGAAAGTTCTTCACTGAGAGAGTCATTGGCTACTGGAATGGGCTGCCCAGGGAGGTGGTGGAGTCGCCGTCCCTGGAGCTGTTCAAGGCAGGATTGGACGTGGCACTTGGTGCCATGGTCTAGCCTTGAGCTCTGTGGTACCGGGTTGGACTTGATGATCTATGAGGTCTCTTCCAACCTTGGTGATACTGTGACACTGTGATACTGTGTTACATACAGACCCTGGTAGGTAGGAAGTAGTGACACCCACAAAGGATGTCAAAGGAGCTTTGACCTGAATTAAACTCTAAGAAAAAAAAAAAAGATTATATTTAGGGATCTCAGATCATTGTATAAGAGGACATAAATATTACTCTTGGAAATAGGAAAACAGAGGGCTTTTTTTGCAGTCTTTTACAGTGGGGTTTTCCTTCACTGGGTATCCAAATGGGTGCAAGTTCATAAGTAAAACCACTAATCATATAAAGCATTAGCAACAGGTGAGTGGGCTGGTGTTTTTAACAGGCTACATCTAACAGAAGTGTGAGGCTTGATCATACTAAGCCTGCAAAAGGTCAACATTTTAGTATTGTAAATCAATATCCTGAGCTCTTTTAGTCCTGGCCTCCTTAAGAATCTTTGCAGAGCTATTGTAATCACAGGGCTGTGAGCAGGCCAGTTCATTAAATTGCCAACTCTGCTCCTTGCAGATGTTTGAGGCAGGTGTTCTGTGCAAACCAGGGAGTTTGCTTTCTTCTGCTGCATGTTGCACCGGAGGTCAGGGGTTACAGCTCAATGGCAGGGTCTCAACTGCACGGCAAGTCTCAGAGGTCTTTGTTAGGGGAGAAAAAGAATCCAGTCTCCTTAAAATTTATGTACTGCAAAAGATAACTGCACCTGCAGACTGCTGCTCTTATTGGAAACATATGGTGGCTGTTGGGAGAAATATAAAATGCTACTCTGTAGTTCCTCTTGAGACTATGCAGAAACTCCAAATGATCAGTATGAGACCAGAGATATCCAAATGATTCATGATTGAATAGTACACAGTTCTGGTACAAAAATGTATGTTTTTGTCATACACTTAGGGATTCCTGCAAGCTCACTTGTATTTAAAAATTGACTTTGGGTGATGGTGTGTTGCCATCAAACCATTGCCCTGCAGAATATAATGTATACCATCAGGCATTCTCAATGACCCAGCTAGCTCATAATTGGAAAAGGTTAGTCCAGTCCTTCCTGGCCACCTGTATGTTGGCTTTGTAACTTCTTAAATGGAGAGAGCAAAGGTAGATTCTTCTAGATGCAAGAAGTCCTGTAAAATGGACTACCCTTATGAGAGAATCTTGTCTTTAAAAGTCCACTGTAGGTTTACAGCACAAACATCTGCTGATGTTCCCCCAATACAAGAAGGACATGGAACTGCTGTAGCGGGTCCAAAGGAGAGCCATGAAGATGATCAGAGGGCTGGAGCACCTCTGCTATGAGGACAGGCTGAGAGAGTTGGGGCTCTTCAGCCTGGAGAGGAGAAGGCTTCAAGGAGACCTTAGAGTGGCTTTCCAGTATCTGAAGGGAGCCTACAGGAAGGCTGGGGAGGGACTATTTACACGGTCTAGTAATGTTAGGACGAGGGGGAATGGGTTTAAACTAGAAGAGGGGAGATTCCGACTGGATGTTAGGAGGAAGTTCTTTACAGTGAGGGTAGTAAGACACTGGCACAGGTTGCCCAGGGAGGTTGTGGATGCTTCCTCCCTGGAGGTGTTTAAGGCCAGGCTGGATGAGGCCTTGAGCAACCTGCTCTAGTGGGAGGTGTCCCTGCCTATGGCAGGGGGTTGGAGCTGGATGATCCTTGAGGTCCCCTCCAACCTAAACCATTCTATGATTCTATGATTCTATGAACACCATTGGTTTTGTCAGTTTGTGTTATGTTACTCTGGTATTAATGTTAAAGTTATGGGAGGGGATGGAATTATTTTTGTGTTTCTTATCTTTTGACACATGTGACCATTGTATGCTACTGAGAGAGCTTTCAGTGATGACTGTTGGGGCTATAATACTGACAATTACTGAAGGTTCATGAAAGATTAAGATAAATCATGCAATCACAAAATCATACAATGGTTTGTGTTGGATGGGACTATCACTCCTGCCATGACTTGCAGCAGTTTCCCCTAGACCAGGTTGCTCAAAGACCCATTCAACCTGACCTTGAACATTTCCAGGGAGGGAAGACAGACCTGTAGTTCCCTGGATCATCCTCTGGTCCTTCTTGTAGATAGGTGTCACATTTTCTAGCCTGCAGACAGTTGGCATCTCTCTGGTGAGCCAGGACTGTTGATAAATAATGGTGAGTGGCTTGGTGAGCAGCCAGATCATTAAGTGTCCTGGGGTAGATTCCATCCAGTCCCATAGACTTTTGCACATCTAAGTGACACAATAAGTAATTTCTTTCTGGATTATGAGGGTTGCATTGTGCTCCCCATCACTCTCTTCCAGTTCCAAGAGCTGGACCCGCAGGAAGCAAGCAGAGTCACTGACAAAGACCAAGGCAAATTAGTCATTCAGCAGTTCAGCACTTTCCTTGTCCTTGGTCACCAGGTTCCTTCCCACATCCAGTAGTGGGTGGAAATTCTCTCTAGCTCTTCTTTTACTGCTAAAATACTCATAGGAGCACTTTTTATTATCTTTAATGACACTGGCCAGTCTTCTGCCTGTATTGGAAAGCAATAATGAGTTCTGAATTGTGAATATTAATTTCTGTATGAAAATTAATGTTTTATTATGTTTTTTTTTAAAGAACAGTTATTAAGCTGTTCTTATCTCAATCCATGATTTTTAACTTCTTTTCTGATTCATGTTCCCATCTCACCGTGAGAGGGGAAGAGTGAGCGAACATCTGTGTGGTGTTGAGTTGCTGACTAGGGTTAAACCACAACAGGGGCTGATGGATCAGCTGTGTGGTGCACTCCTTGATAATTAAGAGCTGTTTCCATATCTATCAGCTGCTCATGTTCTCAAGCCAAAGGTGATGACTGGACTTCCAGAGCCAGTTGGTCATCTGGTTCTTTAAGGCAAACAAGCAAAGCAAGGACGTTGGACATACTGCTTTTTCCTCATGTTTTATATATGCTTTTCTTAGACTTTTTCTTAGAAGCAGGAGCAGCAAAACAGCGTTCTCCTAACACAGTAAAACAATGATCAAAACCAAATTTGGCCCCAAAAGATTAATATCCATTTGCCCCTACCTTTACACTATCTGTACACACTGAAAGAATTTCTGTCTAGACTCACATATTAAAAATGTTTGCAGGAAACAGGGTCTGTGTCAGACTATGAAAGGAAGATCACAATAGCTCATCCTTCTTCAGGAGAGCCTTTGCCTAGGAAATGACATTGCAGTGATTGTTTCTTGATTTCTTTTTACCTCTTGTGCTAGTTTGAGCCTAGCTAGAATGCTTTGGTGAGAAGAACTAGATCATAGGCTGAGAAATGAAAACAATGGTGAGGTCTGCTTCCCTCACAGCCTTGCTGAGATGTGTAGAAAGGAAAAACAAAACATTAGATAAAGTCACTTTGTTTGGGCACTTCGCTCTGGGCTGTGCTCTTGTTTTTTTGCCTGCTGGGGAGCTCGATCTGCTGGCTGAACTCCATCTTGCTTTCTAACCTCACCCTCCATTTGCTTCTTGGCTGATTCACCTTTGCTTCTTAATCCCTCTGGCCGAACCTCCATTCTTCCTTGGGACTGGGGTAAGGTTGAGAGGGGTAGGGGGAAGGTGAGGGGTTGATTGAGAGCCCCTCCTGGGGACTCAGGTTTCTGGGAGGGGAGTTGTGTTTCTGTATTACCTTTTACCTTGTCTATTTCTGTCTATATCTGTATATCCTGTAAATATCTGCTTGTACATTGTGCTAGCTGTAAATATAAGCTTCATTCATATTTCCAGAGCTGGCTGAGTCTAGTCTGGGTGATTTCTAAAGTGGGGGGGGGCGGGGGATACCCAGACCACCACACCTCTAGCATAAAAAAATACACCCACAACGTAATACAGGACAGCTGGTCACAGCTATCTCAGGTCTGATCCACATCCTCTCTGAAAACAGGCTTTCACTGAGAGGTCATCTAACTGGAAGTTATCATCAGGGACTCCTGAGATCTTCAGTCTGTTTGTGTGAGCTAGAGTTGCCCAGAGGCAGGGCAGGTTGGTGTGCTAGTTTGAGCCTAGCTGGGATATTTTGGCGAGAGGAATTAGATCATAGGCTGTGAAAAAGAAACAATGGTGATGTCTGCTTCACTCATAGGCTTGCTGAGATGTATAAAACAAGAAGAGGAGGCTCCAAGGTGACCTTATTGTGGCCTTTCAGTATCTGAAGGGGGACTACAAAAAAGCAGGGAATGATTTTTCAGGATATCAGGGAGTGACAGCACTAGGGGGAATGGAGTGAAGCTGGAGATGGGTAGGTTCAGGCTGGACGTGAGGAGGAAGTTGTTCAGCATGAGAGTGGTGAGAGCCTGGAATGGGTTGCCCAGGGAGGTGGTTGAGGCCCCATCCCTGGAGGTGTTTAAGGCCAGGCTGGATGAGGCTGTGGCCAGCCTGATCTAGGGTAGGGTGTCCCTGGGCATGGCAGGGGGGTTGGAACTAGCTGATCCTTGTGGTCCTTTCCAACCCTGACTTATTCTATGATTCCATGATTCCACTTTCCTGGGGCAAGTGATATTCCATCACGAGTATGAATGCAAATTTAGTATTCTGGGGGACTTTTTCTAGGCTTCCTCCAGTTTCTCTAACTGGAGATGTGCCATTGCATTACTCAGAAAGTGTAAGGCTGATCGATTAATCATACCTCTGGCTTTAGCAGCCCATTTCACATCTCCTTGTCTGCGCGCTAACCCTTACTGTCCTGTCCTTAGCTTGGTCCCTGACAGCTTTTGAATATTCACCAGTTATTATATACAGTGTCTGACCATCATTCCTAGCCTAGCCTCCAGGCAGTAAGTATTCCCTGATTCACTTGGAGCATGACATTTTCCATCTATATCAATGAAGGGAACAGTATCCTAAAGAGGCAACAAACACACCAGATAAATTCTGCTTGAACCTCTAAGTGGAGTTTCTGCAGCTGAATGACCGAATTCAGACCTGATACATCAGAAACTACTAGTTCAGTTCACAGAATGTTCCAATGATTATTATGAAGTGTAAATGAGCTTAACCTGAACACAGTCCAGAACTGCCTGTGTTTGATTTACTTAGAATAAGATGCTATAAAGGTGATAAGGCTGAATATTGTCACTTAAAAAAAACCCTTTGAGCCATAGATAGTTTGTTGCAAAAAGTAGTCACAGAATCATAGAATGGTCTATGTCAGAAGAGACCTCCAAAGGTCATCTAGTCCAAACTCCAGTGCAGTCAGCAGGGACATCTTCAAATAAATCAGGTTGCTCAGAGTCCTGTCAAGCCTCACTTTGAATATCTCCAGGGATGGGGCCCAAACCACCCCTCTGGTCAACCTGTTCCCGTGTTCCACCACCCTCATAGTAAAGAACCTGTTCCTAACATCCAATTTAAATCTGCTCTTCTCTAGTTTGAAGCCATTGCCCCTTGTCCTATCACCACAGGCCTTTGTTTCTCTCTCCATCCTTCTTATAGGCTCCCTTCAGGTACTGGAAGGATGCTATTAGGTCTCCCTGAAGCCTCCTCTTCTCCAAGCTGAACAAGCCCACATCCCTCAGCCTGTCTTTGTAGCAGAGGTGCTCCAACCCCCTGATCATTTTTGTGGCCCTCTTCCAGACTTGCTCTATCAGGTCCATGTCCTTCCTATATTGAGGACTCCAAACCTGGACTCATTACTCCAGGTGAGGTCTCACCAGAGCAGAGTAAAGTGACAGAATCACCCCTCTGGATCTGCTGGCAACATATCTTTTGATGCAGCCCATGATGTGTTTTGCCTTATATGTAAGACATACCCTTGAAGCATAAATAAAAATAGTAATTAAGGCTCATCCACATCAGATATCACAATCTCACAAATAGTATGGAGTAGCCATCTAATACAACTATATTTCTATTTAACTCTACATAGCATTGTTACTTAAAACATCTGTTACAGACATTAATATTTTATCACCAATCACAACATAATTTCCAACACAGCCAACTTCCCAGCAGCAGCCATTAGGGAATCACAGAATCACAGAAATACTCCAGTTGGAAAAGACACTCTCCCCCTTTGCTCTCGTCAGATCCCACCTGGAGTACTGAGTGCAGTTCTGGAGCCCCCAGCACAAGAAGGACATGGAACTGCTGGAGCGGGTCCAGAGGAGAGCCACGAAGATGCTCAGAGGGCTGCAGCAGCTCTGCTATGAGGACAGGCTGAGAGAGTTGGGGCTCTTCAGCCTGGAGAAGAGAAGGCTTCGAGGAGACCTTAGAGTGGCTTTCCAGTATCTGAAGGGAGCCTACAGGAAGGCTGGGGAGGGACTATTGACAAGGTCTAGTAATGTCAGGACGAGGGGGAATGGGTTTAAACTGGCAGAGGGGAGATTTAGACTGGATGTTAGGAGGAAGCTCTTTACAGTGAGGGTGGTGAGACACTGGCACAGGTTGCCCAGGGAGGTTGTGGCTGCTTCCTGCCTGGAGGCGTTTAAGGCCAGGCTGGATGAGGCCTTGAGCAGCCTGCTCTAGTGGGAGGTGTCCCTGCCTATGGCAGGGGGTTGGAGCTGGATGATCCTTGAGGTCCCTTCCAACCTAAACCATTGTATGATTCTATGATTCTATGATCACCAAGTCCAACTGATATCCCCACTCTATGAGGTTCAACCCAAACCATAACCCCAAGCACCACATCCAAAGTAACCTATGATTAATTTCAACAATCTGTCAATCTGTGATTGAAAAGAAAGCGAGTGCCCAAACCCAGCAAGCCAACATGCTATGAATGACCATGTGTGTAAAGCTCACTGAGACACATGCGTTATAAGAACTGACATATGGGTGTGCCAATCAACTAGGGAGGCAGTGTAGGAGGTCTTTCTGAGAGCTTTCAGCAAATGTTATTGCAATACTGTTCCGCCTTGGGGGCTTGGGAAAAGCTTGACAAATCTTTGCAGAGTGAAAACAATGATAGTGTGAATGAGATAGATTCCTAAGAAGGAAATCTTTCACATGTTTGCTTAAGAGCTCACAAAAAGCTGTGATAAGGTCTTTCTGCAGCCAGAGTTAGGCTACATGTCAAACGTGCAAAATGCTGCCAGAAGGAAAAAAGACCTTTTAAAACACGGGGTAAAGAAGTTTTGCTTGCGTGCTTAAGGCCACAACAGCTTAAGGCCACTCTATGAACTTCAAATGGTAGAATATGCAACTTCACTAACTCTGAAACATGAAACCTCAGTAGCTCTGAGAATCTACACATGTGGTAAATGCATTAATATTTAGATGCTTTGCTACATTCATATGATTTGCCTTTTTTGCATTGCTGAAACGACCTAGAGAAATAATAACCTCTCTTCCTGGGTTATTAGTTCTTTCTTTACAAGAGAAAATATTTTCTTCTGTCTGCCTTTGTTGTTTTTAATTTTGTTTTGTTTTGGCTTAACCACTTGATTAGGAAGGCAGAAGACAACTGGAAAGAGATGGGTAAGTGGGAATTTTCATCTCTGCTTGTCCATACTCCCTTCCCACAAGTGAAATAATGATAATATTTAAAAGGCATTGAGAAATCCGTCCAGCTTATTTTTATTAAAGTGGTTGTATGCCACTATGGCTTAAAAATACTTGTTAGAAATTCATAAGTGAAAAAGAATAGTTTGCAGTCCTGCAAATGTCCCAGTAACCTGAGCTCTGAATTTCTGGACATAACACATTTTCTGTTATGCAGAAGCTGCACATCACTGATTTTACCTCATGTCCATATGTGTTGTGCCAACAGTTACAGCATATTATAGGCAGAAACTAACCACAGCTACGATTTCAATTCCTACTATCACCAGAATCTTTATTTGATATCTTGACCACTTTGAAAAGCCAATGATACTGGTTTGACTAAACAGAAATACACCGGAACAAACTCCAGGGTTCTTCCTGTAGGGTGACTTTTGTCTTGGAGAGCTGAAATGATGCCATTGTTCTGTCCTGACTGAGAATAGAAACATTCACCTAAGAGACATGCTCGTTTCTTACATTTACTGCTTTGGTACAGTTCCAAGACTAGTGATAGAATAGAATAGAATCAACCAGGTTGGAAGAGACCTCCAAGATCATCCAGTCCAACCTAGCACCCAGCCCTAGCCACTCAGCTAGACCATGGCACTAAGTGCCTCATCCAGGCTTTGCTTGAACACCTCCTGGCACGGTGACTCCACCACCTCCCTGGGCAGCCCATTCCAATGCCAATCACTCTCTCTGTGAAGAACTTCCTCCTAACATCCAACCTATACTTATATGTTCTCTAGTTTTATCTTGAGCAAACACCTGACTTTTCACTATATGTTACTTTGAGGTAACATTTATATGTGCTGAATTCAGGCAGGTTGATTCATCAGTATCTCTCTACATTTCTTGGGAACTTCTGTTTTCTTTGGAAAGTTTGCTATTCTCACCATATCTGACTTCACACTTTTCTGATGACTCCTTCCAGTAGGAGTGGTAGTTTCTATCTTATTAGCTGGACTGAAGCAAATTTCCATGCTTTTGGAGTTGGAGATGGTTGGATAGATAAGCCATGTTTATGTATTTTTGATTTAGTGCCTTGAAGAAATAAAACCTTTATGTTAAAGTTACTGTCCATAACGTTGCGTATCTTAATCTAGGATCTTTAGCAGCCTCTCAGGTTGTACCCAATGCCAGACATTGTCAGAAGCTGCTTGTCCATTCAGTTAGGCAAGGAAACATCTAGTGATGTGACTGGCATTGTATGTATTTTATATCTTGTCATACAAACATTCATTTGGATACTCTATGAACAATATCTTCAGAATATATACACAACATTATTTTTACTAGATTCCTGGCATACAAAAACCATAGCAATGTGAATATTTAGCTTTTGATTCCCTTAGCTGCTACACGTTGGTAACACTTGGCTAGCAAACACATGGGACGTGTCCAGAGAAGGGTGATGAAGATGGTGAGGGGCCTGGAACACAAACCCTATGAGGAGAGGCTGAGGGAGCTGGGGGTGTGCATCCTGGAGAAGAGGANTTCTAACCTGGTTGCTTCTATGATTCTATGACTATTAGATGCATTGTATAATGGCATTTTTGACATTGATAGACATATTCAAAGTCAGTGTTACATCTTACATGACTATTGTACTTCTGCCAAAGTGCAAGTTACATTATACAAGACAGTAAGTTCAGGAAAATTAATGTCATCCCCCACATATCATAGCCATAAAACCACTCTCCTTGTGTTTGAGAAATCTGTTTTATTTAACCTACCATAATTACATGTATCACTTTCCAGCAGTTGCTCAAGAATAATCTTGCAATTTTTCAGACCCACTGTTACCATTATGTCATTTTGAATGGCAAGAATTTATCTCCTCCTTCTTTCACTCACTTTGAACTATCATAAACATGTTACCCTGCCTACTAACCAATCAGGTAAATGAAGTGGTAGCTGACTTCTCCATTTGCTGAGACATTCTCAGTTTAAGACACCAGCTTGCAGCTCAAGTCTTTTTTCAGCAGTGTGATATATACTATTTAGTGCATGAATGAAAAAGTATTGTTTTCTTGGTTTACTTTTTCTTTTCTGAGAATAAGAATTTGAGAGTTGTTTGTTTACTCTCTTTTTTGTGCTCACAAATGTATCATCAGTAGGATGTTTTTTTTTTTATCTATGCACAGTAAAAAACAATTTGCATCCAAAACTACAGCAGAATTGCAGAACCTATTAATGAATTTCAAAACTACACGGAGTACAAATGAATGTGGAGAATGTCCTCATTTTCAGTGTCAGGCAGAAGAGAAAAAGGAGATACCTGGAATTTCTAACAGGCTGAGGTATGTATTGTATGATTGTTGGAAATATCTTGAAGGAGTAGAATAGAATAGAATAGAATAGAATAGAATAGAATAGAATAGAATAGAATCAACCAGGTTGGAAGAGACCTCCAAGATCATCCAGTCCAACCTATTGTATTGCCTATAACCTATTGTACAAATTGTATTGCAAGTCATTAGGCCACCCAAAGAACTTTACTTGGTTTGGAATTATTCTCCTTCTGATGCATTTTAAGTACTTAGAATCACTTCAGTGATATGAACATTTGTTCTGTCCTTCAATAGGTCATTAGCCATTTGGTAGGACTAAACTGGGACTACAGAATGAAATACAACATCCAGCAAACTGAAACATTTGCCACAATCTGGGTTTAGGCTTTCAGGAGACAGTCAAGAAATAGAGAGAAAGACTAAAACCAAGGTCTCAACTTGATGATATTATAAAACTTCTTATTTTCAGTTTTGGTTATACAATCCCCTATAATAGAGAAAGGGCTAATTAAAACCTAAAATAGTCTTTCCCAAAGTCCTTCTTTCTGCAAGGTTTTCAGGGGTTCTGTCAAACAGAGTCAGAGGAATGATAGCCTGTTTTATCTGTAGAAAGACAGAGAGGCTGAGAAACCCACGTATAGAGTTAAAAATATTTCATAATCCTTGCAATAGGAGATCATGAAGAGAAAAAGTCAGAGAAGGAGAGACATGTGATCTTTAGCAAGGCACCTCGCAAAGGGAGTTTAATTTTCTCAGTTATTTCCCAACCATGGAAGCTGAAGTTCCATCTATATTGCTAAATAAAAGTCCAGGGATTGATCTTTTGCTGAAAGGCTGAAAGCTGCCAGCTGGCTGTGATCCACAGTGTTTAAGGCTAACCACCTCTGTAAGAAATTTGTCTTGGAGAGAGCAAGCTGGAGTATTCCAGAAATAAGAGCCAGCCAGGAAGTACTGTTAACAATTAGGCAGGAAGGATGCTATGGTCCAGTGCTGACTGCAGTCTCTGGCCCTTTTTAAATACAGGACAGAGGTGCCCAGAGAGACCTTTAGCCTGGCTTTATCCGCTGTGAGCCATCTGAACCTACAGACGAAATAGAGACATTTTAAGAAGAGATCCATACTGATAGCATATAACTAGTTCTGGTTTCAGAGTCTGTGCCCAAGCTACATTAATTGTCATAGAAATGAAATCTTGTGCATTTTGTTTTTTGTTTTAGTCTCATCTCTGAAATGATTCCTATGTCTAGTTTAGGTACAATGTTCTGATTTTCTCTGTTCTTCTTGTTTTCACCATTATGGCACAGATAATGTTCAGAGCTTCAGCTGACTCCATGCTTAGGTATATGTTTTATTTCCAGTTCCTCCGGTAAATGTAATGAGAATATTAAGAAATATTAAGAGCTTTGCTGGATTGAGGCCAAGATTAACATTGCTTGATAGACTGAGCTATATTTTACATAAGCTTTAACAGAGTGTTTCATAGTCTTTCTCTGCAATGTTGAAAGTGAACTAGATTAAGAGAAAACCAGGATGACAAGCACCCAGAAATCGGCCCTGGATAAGCAGGCTACAGGCACCACACAGTGTACCACAGCGGGAAGGATAAGTTGAAGGTTGTCAGTTTGCCTAATGCTGAACAAAAACAAAAGGCTGCTCCTCAGTGTTGGAAATAATATGACCATCATGGATCTCAAATCCACTTTAATCCTCTTTGGCAGCACAGTAATTTTCTAAAGCCTTGTAATCAAAGAGTGAAGAAGAAAATGATTAGGTTTAACATAGGGACTAGAATTTGGACCTCTATCTGAAATCTGTGTGCTCCATACATAATTTAACATATATATTTTTCTTAAACACCTTGCTACATATAAGGAAATACATAATTTATTTAAGACTTCCCTTTGGTGAATCAGTTATTTTCCTTTCTTCTGTGTTTTTGCATCTGTCCACAAAGCACCTTCTTTTACTCATTTTCCTCCTGATTGAAAAAAAAAAAAACCTTTCCAGTGTTTCTCCTGAAAGGCTGTGCTTTGTGATACTGGCTTTTATCAAGCTGATTGTAGGCATATACTGCAAAGCTAGAAGTTTCAAAAGAAGAATTTTATTTCCCAATCTTGAAAATAATGCACACAACATTTTCTTTTATTGAAGATCACAAAGGTTGTTCTTATATTCCTGGTGACTTTTGATCAATCACAAATGGGGCCACATTGCATTAGGTGTTATAATGTGTTTTCCAGCATTATAGATTCATAGAATTGTTGTAGTTGGAAAAGACCTCCAAGATCACTGAGTCCAGCCATCAGCCTAAAACCACCACAGCCATTAAACCATGTCCCAAAGTGCCATGTCTACATGTTTCTTGAACACTTTCAGGGACAGTGATTCTATTACCTCTCTGGGCAAGCTATTCCAGTGCCTGATCACTCTTTCTGTAGAGAAAACTACTCCTGGCACAACCTCACTACAACTTCCTTTCAGGTAGTTGTAGAGAGCAATGAGGTCTACCCTCAGCCTTCTCTTCTCCAAACTAAACAAATCCAATTCCCTCAGCTGCTCTGCATGTGACTTGCTCTCTTGATCTTCCACCAGCTTTGTTGCCCTTCTGTCTACATGCTCCATCCATCAATTCAATGTCTTTCTTGTAGTGAAAGGCCCAACACTGAACACAGTGTTCAAGGTACAGCCTTACTGGTTCCAAGTATAGGGTCATGATCACTTTCCCACTGCTGCTGGCCACAGTTTTCCTTATCAAGGCTAGAATGAAGTCAGCCTTCTTGGCCACCTGATCCCATTGCTGACTCATATTCAGCTGGTTGCCAACCAGCACCTACAGGTCTGTTTCTGCCAGGCAAATTTCCAGTCATTCTGCCTGTAACCTGTAGTGTTGAATGGGGCTCTTGTGCCCTATGTGTAGGGCCTGGCAGCTGGCCTCAGCCCATCAACTCAGCCAGTTCCCCTTAGAGAGTCATCCTAGCCTCAAGAAGATCAACGCTCCCACCCAACTTTGTGTCGTCTGCAAAGTTACTCAGTGCCCTCTTCCAGGTCATCAACAAAGATATTAAAGAGAAATGGTCCCAATACTGAGTCTTGGGAAACCTCACTTGTGACTGGTCACCAGCTTGATTTAACCCCTTTAACCATAACTCTTTGGGTCTGGCCATCCAGCCAGTTCTTAACTCAATGAAGTATACACAGAGGCAAGCCATGAGTAGCAATCTTCTTGTAGTTGATATAAGCAAGAACAGAAAGATGAAAAGAGCCAGAAGGAAAGCAGACTGAGGGATTAGTACTGTGGCAGACAACACTATGTTGGGGTTATTTCAGGAAGGGAAGTTTAGGAAGTGATTAGCTAAATGCTTACAGTAAGTAAAAGAAGAAGGGTATGCAAATTAATGAAGAAAATGGTAAAGGAAATAATTAGGTCAGAAAGAGGTTGCTGGAGTGAAGCCAAACCAAAGGTACTTTAAGAAGAGAGGTAGAGGGAATTTAACTGAACTGCAGCACAGAGCAGAACAGTCCCTACCAAACTCACAGCCTTTTAAGTATTTGCTTTGCCTGATCACACACTCCTTCTCCTAGTTCAAGTTGGGAAAGGAGCACTTTACTGAGCTTTTGAATCTCCTATGTGTGAAATCACATTTTCAAATGTCTTTATATCAGAAGGGAAATTATTGAGGTTAATACTTCGTAAGAGTAATCAACTTTTTTTTTTTTTAATGTGTGTAGCTATCCACAGTTCCAGTGTTGAAAAACGTGACACTTGCCATCAGTATGTGGACTTGGTTCATTTGCAGAGTCACAGATTAAGGCCAGTTTATTTTACCAGTGACCCACGTGAATAAGGTCTCCGTGGGCGTGAAGTGATATGAGCATTAATATTTTTTGTCCCCTTTGTAAATGATCCATGATCAAAGACAATTTATCATGTATTTTGATTTGATCAGACTGTAGAAGGTGGTAATGTAAGAGAGATACAGACATCTCGCCTGAACATGAGCCAGCAGTGTGCCCAGGTGGCCAAGAGAGCCAATGGCATCCTGGCCTGCATCAGGAATGGTGTGGCCAGCAGGAGCAGGGAGGTCATTCTGCCCCTGTACTCTGCACTGGTTAGACCACACCTTGAGTACTGTGTCCAGTTCTGGGCCCCCCAGTTTAAGAGGGACATTGAGATGCTTGAACGTGTCCAGAGAAGGGCAACGAGGCTGGTGAGAGGCCTCGAGCACAGCCCTACGAGGAGAGGCTGAGGGAGCTGGGATTGTTTAGCCTGGAGAAGAGGAGGCTCAGGGGAGACCTTATTGCTGTCTACAACTACCTGAGGGGTGGTTGTAGCCAGGAGGAGGTTGCTCTCTTCTCTCAGGCAGCCAGCACCAGAACAAGAGGACACAGCCTCAAGCTGCGCCAGGGGAAATTTAGGCTTGAGGTGAGGAGAAAGTTCTTCACTGAGAGAGTCATTGGCTACTGGAATGGGCTGCCCAGGGAGGTGGTGGAGTCGCCGTCCCTGGAGCTGTTCAAGGCAGGATTGGACGTGGCACTTGGTGCCATGGTCTAGCCTTGAGCTCTGTGGTACCGGGTTGGACTTGATGGTCTCTGAGGTCTTTTCCAACCTTGGTGATACTGTGTGATACTGTGTGTGATCTCCTCTTCCCCTCTACTAGATGTAGATTTCAGGTGTTTCAGGTTTCTTCCCTATTTGCACATACTACTGTTTTCTTTTAAACTTTCAGGGAGAACACAGCATGGCACCAGAGATACTCAGTTATTACTAGGATTAATTTGAGTGTATTTCTCAGCTATTTCAGACCTGATCTGAACGGAACTGAACTAATCTGTATGAAGTGAATGAGACAAAGATTTAAGTATAGCCCTTAAATACACCTGAAGTTCAGTGATAATTTTCTATTTAAGGCAGAAGAGTTAGCATGTATCTATTAAACAGTACCTTAATGTAGATCTACCCATCAAAAATAGGAATATTTATTATCCATGGTTTAGTTAATTAGAAAGGTTAGCTGATAGGTTGGACTCGATGATCTCAGAGGTCTTTTCCAACCTGGTTAATTCTGTGATTCACTTACATATTTATATCTTTTTAATTACATTATGCTGTAGAAGAGTAACAATAAAATCTGCATGAAAGAAAGCTCATTTCAAGATGTACAACTTGTAACTCCACAGGAAATATCCAGTATTTGACCTTCTTTTAATGATTTATATGTGTGTGTATATATATATGTGTGTATATGTGTATATATATGTGTGTGTGTGTGTGTATATATATATATATATATATTCTTGCAAGAATTTGGAAATGCCTGTTTGGCTTTATATATTTACAACTTAAATTATTGTCATTGCCATCAAAGGGAATTCATAGGAAAGGTTTTTCTCTGTGGTGGAGCTGGTAGGAGGAAAATGTACAGACCCACACACCTACAGCTGTATAAGCCAATGGCTGTTTTGACTTTCAGTGGGGAATACTTCTTAGGTGAGTTACCTACTTTTGAAAGTAGGTCATATTTTACTAGAGGAAATTTAGGGCTTTTGAAAGCTCTACTCAATAAAATGAGGACTCCAAAATGCCAGTCTAATTTAAGCCTTAGTTTCTAAAGACCGAAGAAGTGTGTATATCAAATTTCACACATTATCCAGACACTCTCTGTGCAGACCTATTTTCCAGTGGTAGAGATTTTGTGAACTGGTCATTATAGAAGGCTGTTAGATCCTCTTCTGCTTTATTCAGGAATGATGCTCCCTGAATATAATGGTTTCAGTAGAGCTGTCTTTACGTCTGTTCTTGCGCTTTTGACGGATATAATTCATGTGTTGTTCAGATGAGCCTGTTAAGGGATTACACAGAGTTTGTTTCTTGTTCACCTTGTGTAATATGATGACCAGGTCATCTTTCTCTAATGAACTTGTCTGGGATTCAAATTATGTGAATAACTCATGTAAAATAAATGGAAAAAAACATGCATCACATCCATGGTGCTTAGACTCTGTGGCTCCAGGTCCTGGGTCCTCTTTCCTGCAGTTGTTTCTCCCCAAGAAGCAACTCCTTCTCCTTCTCCCAGAAGGAGGGAGAACTGAAAAACATGTCTGGGTGAGCCAGGACATGTTCAGGCCTATTTTGGCCTATTCAGGCCTACCACAACACCAGTGGAGGAGGACTAATTGTTGCAAAGAATAGAATAGAATAGAATAGAATAGAATAGAATAGAATAGAATAGAATAGAATAGAATCAACCAGGTTGGAAGAGATCATCCAGTCCAACCTATCACCCAGCCCTAGCCAGTCAACTAAGCCATGGCACTAAGTGCCTCATCCAGGCTTTTCTTGAACACCTCCAGGGATGGTGACTCCACCACCTCCCTGGGCAGCCCATTCCAATGCCAATCACTCTCTCTGGCAACAACTTCCTCCTAACATCCAGCCTATACTTCCCCTGGCACAACTTGAGGCTGTGTCCCCTTGTTCTGTTGCTGGTTGTCTGGGATAAGAGACCAACCCCCACCTGGCTACAGCTTCCCTTCAGGTAGTTGTAGACAGCAATGAAGTCACCCCTGAGCCTCCTCTTCTCCAGGCTATAATATTGAAATGCATATGGCTCAGTTTCCAAAAGGATATTTTAATTACCTGCACACAAAATAAGTGGAAAGAGCCAGATGCCAACCTGATAAGCCATCAGCTGAAAACACAGGGCCAATGGATCAAGAGAGCATGACTGACAGTGGCAGGACAGTTGCCTGGTAGAACTCTGTGTCCTAAACTCACAGAGTATTTCGCTTTTTCATTCCAGACACAAAATATAAACAAAACCAAGTGTAAAGAACCGAATACATAAACATCCTTGTTTAATTGTGTGTTTAATCATGAGACTGAAAAAGTTGAGTTTGTGCTTATTTGCTTTATAGATCTTTCTTCTGGTGCCTCAGAGATGGCCAGAGCTGAAAACATGCCTTTGAGTTTAATGTTCTTTACCAACAGTAATGAATCACTACTCATGGCCCAAGTGTTTAGATGCTACTTATCTGAGGACTGGCTTCTTTCTTCTTTCTCTGTGGTAATTAGCTGTTTCACTAAATTTTATTGAGTCACTTTTCTAAGGCCATATATGTAATTTTTAGATATTTTCTGGTGGAACATCTAAGTCTTCTAATTGGATCTTGCTCAGAGCTTGTGGTGCTCTTTGAAAAGCTCAGATGGAATGAGTTGAAGAAATGAAGTCTGTCAGACTAAATGGTCAGTAGTTCCCTGGATCTTCTAGCCCTTCTAGCAGATGACTATTTTCTATCCTCCTGTCAACCAGGATCTCCCCAGCTAGCCAGGACTGCTGATGTGAAGTGGCTTAGTGAGCGCTCCCACCAGCACTTTCAGAGCCCTTGGGTGGATCTCATCCAGTTTCTAAGAGCTGTGTATCTAAATACACCTCTATTCCTCTGTAGACTGTTGAGAGATCAAAGACATGAAGTGGTACGAGATTCAAAAAGCTGAAGGGTGGGTGTGAGTTTCAACAAGGTCAAGTGTTGAGTGCTGCACCTGGACCACAATGACCCCATGCAACATTACAGGCTTGGAGAAGAGTGGCTGAAAAACTGCTGGGTAGAGAAGGACCTGGAGGCGTTGATTGACAGCTGATTGAATAGGAGCCAGCAGTGTGCTCAGGTGGCCAGTGGCGTCCTGGCTTTCATCACGAATAACGTGGCCAAGCCTGTGACTGTCCCCCTCTATTCAGTCCTGAGCCACTCCATGACTATTAATCCTGGAAAATGTCTTTGGTATAAGCAAATAGAAGGGAAACGATAATTTTATTCTCAGTTTTCACTTGACTGGATTCTGTATTCTGATCTCTTAGGGAGTTCAAAATATACTTTATTAGGCAAATGGTTAGATCATTAATATTTGTCTTTAAAGATTTATTCCTTTAGAAAGAGAAAATAGAATTAAATGTAAATCTGTATTATATATTCTTAAAATACTGTGGGTTTAAGTGCAAAAAATCCTGTGAGTACAAAGTTGGGGTGTTAAGAGTGTTTAAACTACACTACACTACAGCAGAAAATAAATCACTGTTAGACTGATTTCTTAGCTTACTTTAAAAGAAAGGCTCAAGATCTAATACAGTTGAAGGAAAGACTGTTAAATGTTCTTCACTCATTCAGCATAGCAATCTTTATATATTGTAAACACCTTTCTAGCTTTTTTTTCCCTTGGCAGTAGGGAAGCTAGTAAAAGAGATATTGCAAACTATATAAAAGCCTGGTAATTAATGTGTAAATGCCAAAATTAACTGGACTTCAGTTCTCTAGAAATGACAACTACAGACAAATGTGATGTAATTTACATGACAGCAGCACCACGATAAAGACAAATCTTCAAATTAAGCCTCCAACAGTGACATTCTAAAAGCCTGAGACAATTGCTTTCCTCTAAATGTTTATGAATCCCTTCAAAACAGAACTGGTGGCCTTGGCTTCAATTTCCTATATGCACAGTGAAAAGTCAGACTCCTAACACTATACATGGAAAGGTAAAACTAAGAGAGAAAAAATATTCCTTTTATCTTAACACCTACTTATTAGCACATCTTCTGTAACTTTGCCATTAAATGTCATCCCTCCAAATTCTTGCCATTTTACAAGGTTCATTTTACCCACCTACCATTATCTTGTAACACTTAAAACAAAACATTGCTCCTCTCTCACAGGAACGTGGAGAAATCTGTTTTCTGAGATCCTGAAAAGCATTAGAGAGATCTCTGTCAGAGTGGCCTCACATTCCCTCTCTCACCACAAGTCATCAGCTCAATACTGGANATTCTATTCTATTCTATTCTATTCTATTCTATTCTATTCTATTCTATTCTATTCTATTTATAACTCTTCTTTCAGTTCAAAACTTTGTTCTCATGTTGAATTTTTTCCTAGTATAATCTGCCAAAGACAATTCTTATTTAACAGCTTTGATGAACTTGCCAACTTTAAAGTCATAGAGTCATAGAATCAACCAGGTTGGACAAGACCTCCAAGATCATCCAGTCCAACCCATCACCCAGCCCTATCCAGTCAACTAGACCATGGCACCAAGTGCCCCATCCAGTCTTTTCTTGAATGTTTTGTATGTTTAAATGTAAAAACAAAAGGATTTTTTTGTTATTTGATTAAAAAAATAACAACTAAAAACACAAAAGAGATTTTGTCAAGGTTTTCCTGTACATTTTTGTTGCCAAAGCTGCAAATAATGCTGACTGAACAGCACCCAGGTAGGATTGTGCTTCAAAACCAACAATGCAGAGGAAATGTCATTGCTGTGTTACAACAGATACATTAAAGTTAACTTCATGTTTTTGTACAGTCATAAACACAAACCATGTCTGTACTTGCTCTAATTTATTAATGAAAAAATACTCTTGTTAATCTAATCTCTACTTAATTGACTGTTTTAGGAGAAAGAGAAGGCAACCTCAGTTAAAAAGAAGCTGAGAGATACAACAAGAGTGAATATTCATCTTTTCTAAAAGTAATGTATTACTGTGATCTCATGTAAACCATATTTATAGGACAGAAACTAAACTCAGACCACAATGATGTAAATGATTAAACACATGTGGTTAAACAATAACTGAAAAATTACATTAACTAGTACTTCTTAATGTATCAAGCCATGTGTTTGGCCTTCATCCCAAGACACCACCAGCTTTTACTGTCACAGAATCATAGAATCAAGCAGGTTGGAAGAGACCTCCAAGATCGTCCAGTCCAACCTAGCACCCAGCCCTATCCAGTCAACCAGACCATGGCACTAAGTGCCTCATCCAGGCTTTTCTTGAACACCCCCAGGGATGGTGACTCCACCACCTCCCTGGGCAGCCCATTCCAATGGCAAATCAGACCCCCAAGGCTACTTCTATCCTGTTCATGATCCAGCACCTCCATGTCAGCCCCCCAGAACTTCCCCCACTCCCTCCATGGCCCAGTACTCGATGTCAGGCTCCTGGAGCTACCCCCACCCAGCCCCATGTCAACCCTGCAGGACAGTCAGACCCCTTTCCTAGAGACTCTGCAGAAGGACCAGTTTGCTGCTTTGCACAGCCCTGCCCTACTTAGCCTTGGGTAGGTGGGCAGCAATGGGCACACCTCATGGCCTGTCCCAGTGGCACTGTGGCTGGGGCTACCCGAATGGTCCTGAAATGTTTTATTCCTGGCTCAGATTGAGATGGGACCTGCCTGCCACTCGCTACCCTGAGCCCTGTGGGGAGCCATCACCAGCATTGAGGTACCCTGACAAATTGACTTATTATGCAATTAAATTTATGACACTTCATGAATTTTAAAGTTTATCTGTAAACCTCTTTAATATAAATTATTGAATAACAATGTTCCTGTTCCTGCTTCTATTTGATTTAGCAATAAATACAGGAAGGTTGTTTTGTGATTCATTTGCAATCAGTACACCCAGAAAAATACAAGTTGCAATCTAAGAAATAGGTTTTCAATGTTGCTTTCTATACTCACGAGACATAGTGCATCCAAACATTGAAAATCATGTATTTATAAAACCTCAGGTGTCATTGGTTACCAATTTCCATAAAATTATACATTATACAAAAAATAATTGCTTAAAGATTTCTAGTTTTGCTAGTTATTTCTTAAAGATTCTAGATTCTATGTTATTCTCTGAGTAACTTTTCCAGGACTGTGGAAAAAAACCCAACCAATTATTATTAAAAAATAGTGGTTGGGGTGGCAAGAGTTCTGAATACCAAAATGAATAATATTAATTCTGAAAAATCATATCTCACATCAATCAAGTACTAGGAAGGTTATTCTGCCCCTGTACTCAACACTGGTCAGGTCACACCTGTGTCCAGTTCTGGGCTCCTCAATTCAAGAGAGATGTTCACGTGCTAGAACCCCTGTGGTTGGCTCTGCCTCCTGCAGCTGCATGTGTGAGTGCCACCCACTGCCTGGTTTCCTGCCTCTGAGATTATTGGGAACTGGCTGAAGGAGAGGGGGCACAAGCCCCTAGAAGCTTGTACAATCAAGCCGTGGACGTGAGGTCTGAGTATTGAAATGCAGTAAGTCACAGCAGTGTATGT
Source organism: Tricholaema leucomelas (assembly GCA_013400475.1). NCBI lineage: Eukaryota > Metazoa > Chordata > Aves > Piciformes > Lybiidae > Tricholaema lacrymosa > Tricholaema leucomelas. Next base: position 24,908 of record WAAF01003892.1, on the reverse strand, counting down.
GAAGAAGCTCAAAGGACTGCATCCTTGAGCCTTCTGATAAACAGCTTCTGTGGGACTGTGTCCAGATTAGGAGGGAAGTTAGCACTGAATGATACCACAGGTGGGAGGAATATGCAAATTCCAGTCTTTAGATGTACCACATTGCATGCTGGATGTGCCCACTTTTGCTCACCATGACCAGAAAATATGTCCTTTGTAACTTGAACCCTGATGCTCTCAATAAACAATTGGATCGCCTTGAAGCTAGCTCATATTGAGTCGTCTCTTGGCTTTCCCAACCCCACATGACATGGATTCAAGGACACTTTGCAGCGTGGGTTGCTCATTCTTATCAGTTCTGTTAGCAAGAAATCCTTCCACATACCTCCATAAACTTATTTTACTTTTGTGAGGAAAGAACACTGATTTGGGGCAAAGTCTATTACTGATCAGACTGGTGCGTGGACACATGAAGTGTCTTTTCTTTAATGTGTTAGCTTACATATCTGCTTTACATAATGGCAGTCCTGGGATTTAATCTCCTGTCTCCTGTGTTTCTGTTACTGGTGGAGAGAAACATCCTCAAATCTATTCCAAGTTCACATCTGTTTCTCCAGTTGGATGGACTTTAAAGATTCCAATGTGATGGTACAGCTGTTGGTCTTTTGCACATATTTCCTCCTCCTTTGAGGAGCAAAAGTTAATTTTCTCTTTTTTCCAGAACAAAGATAAAAACAGTATTCTTCAGGGGCAAGTTTGAAGTAGGCTGTTCAGCTCACTCAGTGCAATGGAAAGACAGTTGGCAGAACACTTTTCTGCTGCTGTACAAGGGTCAGCGACTGCTCCCTAGCTTAATTTGTGAAGCAGGGAAGGCACCAACGAAGGTCAAAGCTACAACTGTCATTTCCCGTAATTGTGGGGTAAGCTGAGTGCACTGGAAAGTGGAAGAGCTGTGTGGCACAGTTGACTTGCTGGAGGGCAGGGATGCCATTCAGAGGGACCTGGACAGGCTGGAGAGGTGGGCCCAGGCCAACCTCATGACGTTTAACAAGGCCAAGTGTAAGGTCCTGCACCTGGGTCGGTGCAATCCCAGGCACAGATACAGGCTGGGTGGTGAATGGCTGGAGAACAGCCCTGAGGAAAAGGACCTGGGGGTCTGGGTTGACAAAAAGCTCAACATGAGCTGACAGTGTGCACATGCAGCCCAGACAGCAACCCTGTGCTGGGCTGCATCAAGAGAAGTGTGGCCAGCAGGGCAAGGGAGGGGATTCTCCTCCTTTACTCTGCTCTCGTCAGACCCCACCTGGAGTACTGTGTGCAGTTCTGGAGCCCCCAACACAAGAAGGACATGGAACTGCTGGAGCGGGTCCAGAGGAGAGCCACGAAGATGCTCAGAGGGCTGCAGCAGCTCTGCTATGAGGACAGGCTGAGAGAGTTGGGGCTCTTCAGCCTGGAGAAGAGAAGGCTTTGAGGAGACCTTAGAGTGGCTTTCCAGTATCTGAAGGGAGCCTACAGGAAGGCTGGGGAGGGACTATTGACAAGGTCTGGTAATGTCAGGATGAGGGGGAATGGGTTTAAGCTGGAGGAGGGGAGATTTAGACTGGATGTTAGGAGGAAGTTCTTTACAGTGAGGGTGGTGAGACACTGGAACAGGTTGCCCAGGGAGGTTGTGGATGCTTCCTCCCTGGAGGTGTTTTAAGGCCAGGCTGGATGAGACCTTGAGCAACCTGCTCTAGTGGGAGGTGTCCCTGCCTATGGCAGGAGGTTGGAGCTGGATGATCCTTGAGGTCCCTTCCAACCTAAACCATTCTATGATTCTAAAATAGTTTACATAGTCACCTGCACATAGAGAACTATATTTTTATGATGTGGACCCGAAGTCCATTTTGCAGAACATACTGCATTAAAATGCTCTTGCAAATATTTGTGGTTGCAGGGAAAAATGCATTTATATACATTGAGTTTTTGTGCCAAACCCTCCTGTATGTGTGCCTGATCCTTTAACTTTCTTTACTTTCAATTGTGTGGTGAGTTGTGTGTGTGTGGGAGGTTAGGGGAGGTAATTTTCAGTGAGTCAGTGGGAGACTGAAAACACTAGAGAAAGTTAATTACAGTAATTGTTTCATTGAAGTGTTTTCAAGTAACCACATAATATAAATAATGATTTGAACTGCTTTGGATGTATTGATAATAAGCAGTAACTCTTGCCTGTGAAAATTTACTCTAACAGTGCAGTTTGAGAGTGAATTTCTTTACTGCTCTTAACACTGTTGTATAACATTCCTTTGTATTTTAGTGTGTATGCCAGCACATTGTTGGAATTAGGAATGGATGACTTCAGCATGCTGAGAGAACTAATGAAGATTAGTATAAGTAGGTCTACAAGGCATGAAAAATAGAGGGAAGACAACAATTCAAAGTTAAATTTCACCTCCACAAAAGAATGAGTAGTGTTGCCAGATTATCTAGCAAGGGTTGTAGAATCCTTTTTGAAGGGGGGGGGGGGAACAGAAAAAGAAAAGAAAAAGCTTCATTATATTCCTGTGATTTGTTTTAGTCCTGCTGACACAGGGTATTAAAAACCTTATTTATGGTTTAGAGACTTTTTTAAAGAGCACTTTGGGGCTTTACAGTGTTTGTAGAATGTTCTTTACAGTTAAAATTACATGCTGAGATGGCAGGCTGCTGAGCTAATATATTGTTGCACTGATTAAATTGATTAAAAGCTTCATTTTTGACAGGCAAATTGTAGAGGCTGAGATCTCTTCATTGCACATTTCAGTAATTCAGCTCATGTCTTGTCCTATCTAATAATCACTTCTCCGCCTACCTGTTTAGGAATCATCTCAGCAGCAGGTACATTTTCAAACAGCATATTAGCTTCAGATCTGAGTTACATGCATCACAGGGCATGGGCATCACAAAAGCCTTATTCAAGGTAATGGCTTCTTCAGTGAAACACTTGAAATAGATATTTTCTTATTGTGTTTGTGTCTTGCTATACTGTGAACAAAGAAACAGATCCCTGACTTTTAGATCAGAAAATAAGAGATTGCTTTTTCTACAGTTGTGGATTGACAGAAGGTGTCCTACAGCAGAAGAATTCTGTGTTCTGCTCAGAACAACATATGTTGCATACCAGAGTAGGGCATAAATCCTTATGAGAAATCAGTGAAGATATTCCAGGCAGATAAAGAAGAAGATTCAGCAACTTAAATCAACTGTATAAGAGATTTTTTTCTTTCAATAGATGTGGAAATAAGGTGAGTTAAAAAAAAAAAAACCAAAAAAAAACCCAAAACAAACACAAAAAAACCCCAACCAAACAACTGAGGAAATTTAAATTGCTTTAAATAAATGTGGATGACTATAGAAAAATCTGAAGTCTTCTGTTGGTGGTACTGAGTACAAAGTTTTCATTGCTTTACAATAGGAGAGACTAAAGGCACTCTAGCAATGCAAGTTGGCTGATATGCTATACAGATATGGGTAGAATAGAATAGAATCTACCAGGTTGGAAGAGACCTCCAAGATCATCCAGTCCAACCTAGCACCCAGCCCTAGCCACTCAACTAGACCATGGCACTAAGTGCCTCATCCAGGCTTTGCTTGAACACCTCCAGGGACGGTGACTCCACCACCTCCCTGGGCAGCCCATTCCAATGCCAATCACTCTCTCTGGCAAGAACTTCCTCCTAACATCCAGCCTATACTTCCCCCAGCACAACTTGAGACTGTGTCCCCTTGTTCTGTTGCTGGTTGCCTGGGAGAAGAGACCAACCCCCACCTGGCTACAACCTCCCTTCAGGTAGTTGTAGACAGCAATAAGGTCACCCCTGAGCCTCCTCTTCTCCAGGCTAAACAACCCCAGCTCCCTCAGCACTTCTCTACTGCACAATCCCAATTTGGGACAGGTGTTAAGCATTTTTCAGGGTTAAAGCAGACTTACTTAGCCAGAAATCGGTGCCCAGCCCGGTGACTGTTAAGTGAAGAATACACTACTTGCCTACCCTGCAGCATGAGAGGTAAGAAAATGAACCGCATCTACCTGCTTCAGACTGGACCTCAATTAGTTCAGTACTTGGAATTGCTGATTCTGCCTAATAAAAACATATAACCTGCATATCAGATGTCCAAACATTTCTTGAGTGACATTCTGCCCACCCAATTTGAATGCCACCATTCTGCCCACCCAATTTGAATGCCACCATTCTGCCCACCCAATTTGAATGCCACCGATGAAGCTTATCTTTAGACTTTACTTTTTGAAACTATTTACAGCGTCGGCCACGTAGTATCCTGTGACATTGAATTCAATAACTGAATTATGTTCCATTCTAAATCTGTCATTTCATTTGGAAACCCGTTTTTCTTTTATTGTGAGGAATTATAATGAATCATTCCACTTCTTTCTTTCTTTCTGTCTGCCATCCATTACATCAGAGAGCTCTGGCTGTCTCCATTCCTTACACTGGTAAAGTCTGCACTGTATTCCTTACACTTAGAAGCCCCCAGCCCATTGTCTGTTTTAGGGCATGTTTGAGGCTTGTTCTTCAAGGACACATGAGGAAGAATTTCTTTATTTAAGGGTGATGGAGTACTGAAACAGGCTGCCTAGAGAGGTGGTAGCTTCTCCATATTTGGAGACATTCAAAACACGGCTGGACATGTTTCCGTGTGTGGCAGGGTTAAAATTACCCACCAAAAGAAAATCACCAGAATAGCTCAGAAGGTTTAGAATTAAGATAGAGATACATATTTATAACAAGCTCAAATCTGAAAGCATCTAATACAATGCAAACACACAAAATATATTTATTTACAAGTTAGAAAAAACAGAGAGATCCCTTCCTGGACAAACTCAGAAGGGGCTAACAGCTGCTGCCTTCTCCATCAGAGAGAAAACCAAGCCCTGCTATTATGTACTTGGCCAAGGTTAGTGTAGCCATGCAAGATCAGACAGCGTGGAGGACAAGAAGAGGAGGAGGGAGGAAGCAGCAGACAGAACAGTTCATGCAACAAATTCTACACTAGTCCAGCAAATTAATGAAATCAGATGGACTTATCTATTATTTTTCTTCTATAATCAATCCTCTATTTTATTTACTTTCTATTTAAAAATGCCTGGAAAGTTCCTAATTCTTGTTTATCATTGAGGATTTGGCTAGAGTGCTACCTTGAAGCCACCACATTGTGTGACCTTCTTTAGGTGAACCTGCTTTGGCAAGGGGCTTGCACTTGATGATCTCCAGAGGTCGCTTCCAACCCCTATCATTCTCTCATTCTGTGATTCTGTAAATCACTCTCTGACTATGATGCTAAGTATGAAACCATTTTTCACAACCACACATCTAAAATCTTCCCCTATCTTGAAAAACTCTGAGTGCACAGTCATTGAGAAGGCCAGAAATATACCAGAAAGCTAATCCAAAGGCAGAGTAAGATATAATATGTTGGAATTCTTTTAGAGTAAGCTGATTGTGGGAAGTTTGTTGCAGCCTGTCTTCAAGGAAATAAAATCTCTATAAAGGTTACTCTTGCAAAAAGTCTCTCACTTTACACCATTTATTTCCTCTTTAAATGAGAAATAAATCTCTTAAGTCTGAAAAACATTCTACTTTGTTTTTATCTTTAACTGGTCCTGCAAACAGGGAGTAGTGATGAAGTGAATCCAATCCAGACTTGCAGTGCATTCATATTTCCTCCATTCTTTGTTATTTTTTACCATTAAAAGAAAAAAAAAATTGTAGCTTAACCTTATGCTATAATTAATTTAAAACATCTTCCAGTTAAACATCAAAGAATACTTTAGGCTAAGATATTTGCATTTAATAAATCACATATTTAGATCCAGCTGAAGTTATTGGGAAACTTGTGATTCAAACAACCAGCATAACATTCTGCTTTAGTTTATGGACTGATCATTTGTTTATGTTGACAGTCAGATGGTGATTCACAGCCTCAAGACAGATTGTAATCATAGAATGATAGAATCAATCAGGTTGGAAGAAACCTCCAAGATCATCCAGTCCAACCTAGCACCCAGCCCTAGCCACTCAACTAGACCATGGCACTAAGTGCCCCATCCAGTCTTTTCTTGAACACCTCCAGGGATGGTGACTCTGCCATCTTCCCAAACAGTCCATTCCAATGGCAAATCACTCTCCTTGTGAAGAACTTCCTCTCCTTGTGAAGAACTTCCTCCTAACATCCAGCCTATACCTGCTAAGGAGAAGGTTGGTTGGTTCTCACAGCAGTAGAATGATATTGAAGTGGTGGGACCCGGGACAAGGACTGCAATACAGCACAGATTAGACAATTTTGTATGAGACTGGAAAAGATTAAACTTGAGACATCTGCATTTCTATACCAGGAAAGTCATTAGCAATTTTCTTGAAGAAGAAGTCAAAACTGTGATTGCAATGGTTACAATGGAAATACCTAGTCTGTTTTCAGAAAGCTTATTTAAATTCAAGCCATTTAGCTCNATCTTGGAGGTCTCTTCCAACCTGGTTGATTCTGTTCTATGCCATTCTATTCTATTCTATTCTATTCTATTCTATTCTATTCTATTCTATTCTAATTCCACACAATTTGGAGCAAGGCTGTTTTGATACCTGAAACCAGTATAAATAGCAGCTGCTGGAAGGAAATGTCTCAGCTGTTCATTGCTTTTATTTTATTTTGTTTAGTTCAGCTCCTTGCAGTATGTCATTCAAAGTGCAAGCCATATTTGAACTCTTTGGGTTCATTCCTGCTCCTGCTGGCTAGGAAGAGACAAACAAGATCTTCTCTGTGGCAGCCAGAGTGGTTATTGATAGAGTGTCACTCAGTTGCTATGGTCCCAATTCTAAAGGGTGGGAGGGGAGGCTTTCATGAATCAAGCAGTGAGACACTACTTTGAAAGAAAAGAGAAAAAAGAAAGGGCAGAATAAATGAACTATAGGGGAAAAAAGAACAAAAGAATTTGTGAAACTTCTTTAGAAAGTCTTTAGTTATTTGGAAATGGGTGCTTAAGTGTCAGGGAATCATCCTCTCTAAGCTGCTGAGAAACACTCCAAGCTACAAAGCTGGGAAATGTCACTAACAATATATTGCTGTTTTCCCTCTCCACTCCTACTTTTTCTCTGATTCCAGTGATTTAAAGTGAGCTGTGATTAGCCTGGTGACCTCGGTGGGTGATTTCCCTGAAGAAAAAAGTAAACCACAACATTTAAATGTAGTGTTTGATATAAGTGCGAGTCAAGCCTCACCTTTTTATGGCTGGAAAAGAAAGGAACACAAAGGACTTATGATTCCACTTTAATGGCTTCACTTTAATGGTTGCACTAATAGTCAAATTACCCAGTGTCAGAGTGTGCCTGAGACAGGCCTCAGCATTTTTCTGGTGTAAAGAAAGAAATCACAGGAGACATTCTTTTCCCCTGTCATAACCAGGTGTTTGTTACTTGATCTTGGTAGTGGATAGAATCATGCATCCTCTTTTTTTATCCTCTGGCATGCAATGAGTGTTTGATCTCTCTTCATGGAACTGTTCTTTAAACTTGTTTCTGATATCCATTGGAAGCTGGGATATGGATAAAAGGCTTTTAGCTGAATACTTGCAGTATGGAACAAGTTGCAATTTTATGCTTCACAAAAATTAATTGTCACTGGTCCTCAATGTACTTGTGAATTATGAAAAGTGAAGAGGGGTATTTAGAAATGTAGGGTTTGCCATACTGTCTCTGGCTTGAGATCTATATTGTCTAGTATTTTGTCTCTGGAAGTTGCCAGAAGTTAATTAACAATAGCATTTTTACAGAAAAAGTAAGTGTGTGATTCTCTGCTCTGTTGCCAATATAACATCAGTTTTGGTGTAGTCAGTTAATAGACAAGCAAGTTAATAGACAAGCAAGACAAGACATGGCACCAGTTAATAGACAAGCAAGAGGAGGGAGCTTTAAGAAGGTAACTAAAATAATATGTCTTTGGATTTGCTCAAAGTAATTTAAGTCTAATTGTAAGCAGTTACTACACTTAAATATTGGGTTACATCCTAAGCTGGTTCAGGAAAAGCCTGGATGAGGCACTTAGTGCTATGGTCTAGTTGAGTGGCTAGGGCTGGGTGCTAGGTTGGACTGGATGATCTTGGAGGTCTCTTCCAACCTGGTTGATTCTATTCTACTCTATTCTATTCTATTCTATTCTATTCTATTCTATTCTATTCTATTCTATTCTATTCTATTCTATTCTATTCTATTCCATTCCATTCCATTCCATTCTATTCTATTCTATTCTATTCTATTCTATTCTATTCTTATTCTATTCTATTCTATTCTATTCTATTAGCAGTGCTATTCTGAGCAACATATGCTGATGGCATGATTCATAGTGGGAAAGAGCAATTTCCATAACCAAAATTTCAAATAGAGTTAACTTCTGTTCACTTGCCCCCCTCTATTTTAATGTCCTTTTCCCTCTCAGTTCAAAAGTTTGTAATTCATTTGGATTTATAAACCAGGCTAAACAGAAGCTTAATCCCAGTCTGATTCTCTGCTGTCCTATATCCTTTGTAGCCACTTCAGAATAAATCTGAAAGGTTTCTAGCTGTATTTAGTGGCATTCAGTATTTATTTCACCCAAGTATAAATGACAAAAAGATAGAGGGTAACATATGATAGGAGTACAAAATCTCAGTAGAACCAAAGGAGAGCAGTGGTTGCTTCAATTCACGATTTTTAGGATGGCAGAAGATACATTGCAAAACACAGATAATGTGTTTTTTGAACAGGAGGTGTCCCACTCTATGTCAGCATGCTGTCTATATAGGATTGTTTACAGGATAACCAAGAGACATAAAACTCTATCAGCTGGTGAGGGACTTTTTAGGATGTCAGGTAGTGATAAGACTAGGGGGAATGGAGCAAAACTAGAATTGGGTAGATTTAAATTAGAAGTTAGGGATAAGTTCTTCAGCCTGGAGGTGGTGAGACACAGGAACAGGTTAGGTTGCCCAGGGAGGTGGTGGAAGCCCCATCCCTGGAAGTTTTTAAGGCCAGGCTGGATGGGGCTCTGAGCAATCTGATCTAGTGTGAAGTGTACCTGCCCATGTCAGGGCAGTTGGAACTGGATGATCCTTGGGGCCCCTTCCAACCTTGATGATTCTATGATTTCTTGGTCTCTTAAGCATGTTATGGGCTTTATCAAAGCTGAGGGTTTCTAGAAAAACAAACAACTGATCTGCTGTTAGTTTTCAAACTATTTTTTAATGACATTTTTGTGTTACGTACCGAGGATGTCAGATATACTACCACATGCTGACACTAGGAATGGGTTATTGCAAACCTGTTAAGATATGTACACTTTGGAGAAGGAAGTGAGAACACTGCTATAAAAGACTCAGCAAATACGGGGAACATTTTTCACGAGTCCCTAAGAAAAGTTAATTAACAAACCATATGGGAGTAAACACCAAAGACAAAAGATGCTGTGCTAGCATGAAGACAGCAGACTGAATAAAAGCAATCATATGTGCATTCCAGAGGAGAAATAAAAGCAATATCTTTTCACTCAGAAAGCACCTCTGAGTCTGATACAGTACCTCTGGTAATAATATCTTAGTGACTCATGATAAATTCAAAACAGTGCTAGGTTTTTGCACTGAAAACTGTGATACAGAGAAACTTGCCACAGTAACTCCCTGATGAAGGAAGTCCTCTGTCAGCTGAGTTCCCTCTGTGCCTGTAGTTTAACTTCATATACCCAACCAGGGCTGTCTGGCTTCAGTATCTGATTTTTTAGCATTCACTTAAATCTGGCTAGATATAACCCAAAATCTATAAATCAAATGCAATCTTGGTCCCCTGAAAAGAACATCAGCAATATCCATGACTTCATGCTCTTCAATCAGAAGCTCCTACAAAAAAGGGTTCCACTTGACAGTCATTGCACAGTGAGCTGCTGCTACAAATCAGTGCACAAGAAATGTATATGATGTCTTATCCATTTAGAGCACTCACGCCAGAGCTGGTAACATCAATGGCCTTGTAGTAGTTTTCAGCTCAGGTACAAGAGTGCTTGAGCCTGACTCTTGCTACACACAGTTGTGGGAGTTTTGGTGGTGGTGGTGGGTTTTTTGGTGGTTATTTATTGGACCTTTTTTTCTTTTGGTAGGTTGAAGTTTTGGTTGTTGATTTTTGTTTGTTTGTTTGTTTGTTTTAAGTTGGTTGATTTTTCTTTTGATTTTAATTAATGTAACGTCTAATGCACAAAAAAAACCCCAAAACCCTACCCAAACCAAAAAACCTCAAACCAACCAACCAACCAAACCAAACCAAACCAAACCAAACACTCTGGGGAACTGGAAACTGAGAGATCTGAGTATCCTTAGGTTGATTTTAGATTTTTTCTATGTGTTTGTTTTTGTTTTTCTGTTTTTATTTTTTTTAAGAGTCTCACAAATGTGTAACCTAAGGATTAACTTGAACAGTTTGACACAGCTTCTTACATGTGGCTAGAAGCCCATCAACCTTTGATTGATTTCCATTAAGTCTTTAAATAGTTTTGAGTGCCAAAGACTGAAGATCATGGGTCTTATTACAAGTCAGTACACTGTAGCTTCCTAAATATGCATCAGTTCATTAGAATAGAACAGAAGAGAAGAGAAGAGAAGAGAAGAGAAGAGAAGAGAAGAGAAGAGAAGAGAAGAGAAGAGAAGAGAAGAATAGAATAGAATAGAATAGAATAGAATAGAATAGAATAGAATCAACCAGGTTGGAAGAGACCTCCAAGATCATCCAGTCCAACCTAGCACCCAGCCCTAGCCACTCAACTAGACCATGGCACTAAGTGCCTCATCCAGGCTTTGCTTGAACACCTCCAGGGATGGTGACTCCACCACCTCCCTGGGCAGCCCATTCTAATGCCAATCACTCTCTCTGGCAACAGCTTCCTCCTAACATCCAGCCTATACTTCCCCCAGCACAACTTGAGAGTGTGTCCCCTTGTTCTGTTGCTGGTTGCCTGGCAGAAGAGACCAACCTCCACCTGGCTACAGCCTCCCTTCAGGTAGCTGTAGACAGCAATGAGGTCTGCCCTGAGCCTCCTCTTCTCCAGGCTTGACAACCCCAGCTCCCTCAGCCTCTCCTCATAGGGTTCCTTTTTAGAAGGGATTCTGTTCCCCATCAGAGACACTTAAGAATTCCCTGTGCTCATTCCTTACAAGTGGCAAATGAATTTTAACAGAAAGATTCACCTGGAAATACAGACCGTGTTTGCAGTATTATATTACAGAAATTACAGAAAAGACTTACTGACTCATATGGTACTCATTTAGGGTGACCTACATGGATATGGAAAGGAGCTCATATAAATATTCAACATACACTGCTAACTAAACCTATGGATAAAACATATGTTTTACCTGACTTTATGATGAGTATTTAAACTATTGCCTAACAACTCTAGCTGAAATCAAGGCTTCTTTGTTTGAAACAGTATGCAAGCATATAACAAGAGATGGTCCTGACCTCAAAAGAAACAACAGAAGGCATTTTCTGTCAGCATTCTTGCTGTGTATTATAATGTCTTACACAAATTTCTCAAGGGTATCTTTGACATTTCAAGAGTGACAGGAGTGAGTGGTTTAGCATTTTAAAAACCATTCTCTCCTATGCTATGGCAAATCTTAGACGGGACATAATTGAAGTAAGTTCTACTCCATGGTATTTATGAGTCAAGTGAAAAGTTTAACATTAATATCCTTTGTCAAAGGTAGAAATGTGTTCATTTTAAGCTGTGTCTGTGAAATATGGTAAGTCAGAACTCTGGGAGATGTGTTGAAATTATCTTTGAGAAAAACTGGTTTGGGTACAGTGGTCAACAACCCACAGCATCTTGGGGCAAATACGTATGATCTGCAGTTTAATTTTCCAGATCTTCAGTAGCTATCATAGAAATGACAAGTTTACTTCCTGAAAACATTGCAACAGGAGAAACTCATCTAAAATTTAGCAAAAAAAGGAAGGCCCAGATAATTTTTAAGTTTAAAGGCACATAGAATATTCTTCTGTTCCAGATCTGCTCTGAAATTGTGCTGCAAAATCTTGCAAAATCACCTAATACAATCACACATGGTAGAATAGAATAGAATAGAATAGAATCAACCAGGTTGGAAGAGACCTCCAAGATCATCCAGTCCAACCTAGCACCCAGCCCTAGCCACTCAACTAGATCATGGCACTAAGTGCCTCATTCAGGCTATTCTTGAACACCCTCAGGGACGGTGACTCCACCACCTCCCTGGGCAGCCCATTCCAATGCCAATCACTCTCTCTGGCAACAACTTCCTCCTAACATCCAGCCTAGACTTCTGCCTGCACAACTTGAGGCTATGTCCCCTTGTTCTGTTGCTGGTTGCCTGGCAGAAGAGACCAACCCCCACCTGGCTACAGCCTCCCTTCAGGTAGTTGTAGACAGCAATGAGGTCAGCCCTGAGCCTCCTCTTCTCCAGGTTAAACAACCCCAGCTCCCTCAGCCTCTCCTCAAAGGCTTTGTGTTCCAGGCC
>WAAF01003892.1:0-12350 GCA_013400475.1 Tricholaema leucomelas | reverse complement strand
CCAAAGTGCAGAACCCTGCACTTGGCCTTGTTCAATCTCATCCCATTGGCCTCTGCCCACCCATCCAGCCTGTCCAGGTCCCTCTGCAGGGCTCTCCTACCTTCCAACAGCTTCACACCTGCTCCTAGCTTGGTGTCATCTGCAAACTTACTGATGCTGGATTCAATCCCCTCGTGCAGATCATCAATAAAGAAGGAAATAAACATTTGCTACTGCAGGATCAAAGATGATGCAGAAAATACATGAATGTTTAAATTACATATTGAGGGATCACGAGGGAAGAAAGCTGTGAAAAACTAGGGCAGATACTCTGGGAACTGCTGTGAGCGTTGCTTAGAGAGCGTGTTAACAACAGGCAGGAGTCCCATTGCGAAGGTCTGTAGAAAGGCCAGAGCAGAAGCCACTCCTGTCCAGAGCAATTGCTGCTGGGATATGTATCATGTTGTGTGGCTGGAGTGCTCTGGACACCTTCAGTACTCCAGGGTACAGTACTGTGATTGGGCAGTAACCCAGCACAACCCAAGGGGAGTGGGAAAGGACTTTTCACTAGGCCATCAAGGCACTTTACTTCTCACCCAGCCTGCACTTAGAGTCTGCAAGAAACCGAGTTTAAGCTACTGGTAAACTGGCAACAGAAGCAGATGTTTGTGGAATTCATATTCCTGCCTGTTTTTTCTAAGCTGTGGGATGGGGAAACACTCTATTATTGTCCTGGTTTTACTGGGACAGAATTCTAGGCCAGCCAAGGGCTGCAGGCTATTAGCAGTTCTGAATCAGTCTACTACAGCTGACCTGACTTGGCCACAGGCATAATCCCATACCACTGAGTGTAAAGGAGAAAGTTGTTTGAGGAGAAGGGAGTCTCTTGCTAGAGTTTTTTGCTTTGTCTCCTCTTCACCCTGTTGCTTTTCCTGCTCTTGAGGCCTGTCTTAGAATAGAATAGAATCAAATAGGTTGGAAGAGACCTCCAAGCTCATCCAGTCCAACCTAGCACCCAGCCCTAGCCACTCAACTAGACCATGGCACTAAGTGCCTCATCCAGGCTTTTCCTGAAGACGCCCAGGGACGGTGACTCTTCCTGGGTATTGAGACTGCTGCACTTCTACTGGACTGAGTATAGTTTTAGATATTTTGTATTCACATTGGTATTACAGAATCACACAATGTCAGAGACTGGAAGGGACCTCCAGAGATCACTGAGTCAAACTTCTCTGCTTAAGTGGGATTCTCTAGGGTAGTCCACACAGGAATGTATCCAGACAGGTTTTGAAAGTCTCCAGAGAAGGAGACTCCACAACCTCCCTGGGCAGCCTGTTCCAGTGCTCTGTCACCCTCACTGTAAAGAAGTTTCTCCTCGTGTTGAGGTGAAACCTTCTATGTTCCAGTTTGTATCCATTATTCCTCATCTTATTACTGTGCACCACTGAAAGGAGATTTGCCCCATTCACTTGACATCCTCCACTCAGATATTTATACGCATTGGTGAAATCCCCTCTCAGTCTTCTCTAGTTGCCCCCTCGCATCAGAACAGGTACCCAAAAGAAAAAGAGGAGGGTAATTGTTATTGATGATTCCCTTCTGAAGGGAACAGAGGGCCTTATATGCAGCCAGACCCCTTCTACAGGTGTCTCAATGATTTACCTGGGGTTTTAGGTGGTCATTCCTTCACATGTTGCAGTGTCATTTGTGTGGAAGCAGTGCTGCTCTGCTCTGATTGAAAATGGGAGGTAAGATCATACCATAGCTACCAACGTGGCATCGTCTCAAAATGTGCAGCACAAACATAAAGTAGGAGGGCTCTGTATCAGAATGTCAGGGAGAGTCAAATGCAGACAGAACACTTTGATCTTGTCATATTGAAGAGTAGTAATGAAAGCTACTTCCCAGAGTAAAAGCATTGCATCCAACCTGGAACAACAAATAAAGAGTAAAATGGATTTGGAGACATGGAATGCACAGAAAATTGTAGTCCAATAGGTTTGCAAGAAATTAGTTGTCTGAGGTATCCTGAAAGAAAGACATTCTCACTTGAAACTTCTGGGCCCAGAATTCAATGCTGATATGGATATTGATTGCATCAGACACTGTTTAAGTAGACAGCCATAGTGTTTGCTTGAAATAAACAAATCTGCTTAGAAGATTATACATTTTAACTGCAATAGTTAATGACCCTAAAACAATAACAGGAGAAGAATAAGACAATAATTCTAACATTTCCAAATCATTCCCTCTGAAAGTATCACTTTTTTATGTGTACTGAAGTCTGCTTTTTCTGCATAAAGTAAAATGCTGAAAAGCAAGAAGAGAGTCAACACATAAATACAAGCAGGAAGTTATTTGGTGGTAGATTATAAATCATGACAGAATTTGTAGGCAACAATGACAACTCTACTAGTGCTGTAAACTTCAGTCTTTATCTCAGATACTAAGCTGAGACAGACAAAAAGGCATGGCAAAATCCAATCAAATGGTATAGCTAAAGAATATTTATTATAAACCCAAAATGTGAGGGTAGGTGGTTCAACTTCACAGATATTTTTTTTTCTTATCATCTTTTTCTTTCTGCAAGATTAATACATTGCTAGTACTTAGGACTTTTCCAGACCCAGATGGATTACTGGTCTGGTTTGTTAAGCCTTTTTTTTTTTCTTTGTATTGCATTTTCTCACAAAGCTTAAGCAAATCTGAGCAATGAAAATTGCAGCCAAATCTGTAAGTTGTTGTCTACTCTTGATGTTCTTGGAACTATGACCTTAGTGGTGGGCAACTACAATGGTTAGAATTGCTCTTATATTTTACATCTATGACACTGCTAGCCCTTCCATGTTGTTAGGAAATTGGGGAAGCAATGCATGTTGGAGTCAATTAGAGCTTTTTGGCACGTGTTTCTGCAACAGATGTACTTCTTAGACTGGGATTTGTGTTATTTTTCAGACAAAGAAATACTGAAAAAAACAGGATCAGTGTGGCCAGTAGGACAAGGGAGGTTATTCTGCCCCTGTACTCAACACTGGTCAGGCCACACCTTGAGTGCTGTGTCCAGTTCTGGGCCCCTCAATTCAAGAGAGATGCTGAGGTGCTGGAAGGTGTCCAGAGAAGGGTGACAAAGCTGGTGAAAAGCCTGGAACACAAAGCCTTTGAGGAGAGGCTGAGGGAGCTGGGGTTGTTTAGTCTGGAGAAGAGAAGGCTCAGGGCTGACCTCATTGCTGTCTACAACTGCCTGAAGGAAGGCTGTAGCCAGGTGGGGGTTGGTCTCTTCTGCCAGGCAACCAGCAACAGAACAAGGGGACACAGTCTCAAGTTGTGCTGGGGGAGGTATAGGCTGGATGTTAGGAGGAAGTTGTTGGCAGAGGGAGTTATTGGCATTGGAATGGGCTGCCCAGGGAGGTGGTGGAGTCACCGTCCCTGGAGCTGTGACTAACTTTTATAACATTCTCTGTTTATAAATGCAAAATTATAGAGATTCTCCTTAGACTACCTCAAAATAGCTCTTCAAACTATCCAGGTCTGAAAAACATGTGTCATACAACACTTAATCTGAGCAATCTTAATTAAAAACTTATTGACAAGAGTGAGTTTGTGTTGGTGTACTGCTTTGAAGAGTACAATAAATGGTTTTGACACATGCATCACTACCAAGAGAATAACTGCTTCCTCACATGCCATTTGTTATGTGCTCTCCCCAAAAGATGCATTTTAGTGAAAGCATGTGTCTCGTTACTTTCACCTACTAAAATATCATGCTTGAGCATGCAATAAATGTACCATTAGAAAGTTCATGTTATGTGGCTAAAATTCTGGCAACAAGAAATCATCTCCTGACTTTAAAGCAGGTCATGTAGTTGATGGAATGGGTTGGTAATTTATTGTCTGTGGGTTTTTCAGGTGTCTATTTGTACGAAATAAATCTTAAGAAGAACTGAAGTGGATTTTGTTTTTCTTTTATTCTGTCTTTGTTTGATTATTTTCCCCAGAAAAGAACAACAACAAAAAAAAGTCCTAATCTAAAGTAGCTTCATGAGCACCATGATTTTGAGTAGATACAAAACTGCTGATAGCTATTGTAGATGTGACCATAGGCTAATGACTTAAGCCATTGCAAATCTGGAAAGATCCTGTGGATGCTTCAGTGATAAAAAGGCTATATTTTCCTGACAGTAAAAATTATGTTCAAGACCTTACTTTAAAATGTGAGTTTGAACTTCTCCATATTTTTTTCAGAGGAAAAACTGCTTTCAAGAAAGGTAAAGTTGAATAGAATAGAATAGAATAGGAGTAGAATAGAATAGAATCCCAACGGCCCTTCCACCTTCTCCCACCACTCTCAACCTTGTCCCAGTCCCAAGGAAGAATGGAGGTTCAACCAGGGGGTTAGGAAGCAAAGTGGATTAATTAAAGAAATGGCAGAGAGGCTAGAGAGGGAATGCAGCTCGGAGCTCCCCAGCAGAAGAAGTGCCTTATCTATGTTTTGATTCTTATTCTTACATCTCTCAGCAAGCCTATGAGCCAAGTAGACATCACCATAGTTTTCCTTTCACAGCCTGTAATCTAGTCCTTCTCACCAAAACATTATCACAGTATGNCAGCAATAAGGTCTGCCCTGAGCCTCCTCTTCTCCAGGCTAAACAACCCCAGCTCCCTCAGCCTCTCCTCGTAGGGCTGTGCTCGAGGCCTCTCACCAGCCTCGTTGCCCTTCTCTGGACACAATCAAGCATCTCAATGTCCCTCTTAAATTAAGGGGCCCAGATTCTATCCTAACATTCTAGCTAGATTCAAACTAACATTTTGTAGCTTTGAATTATGATTGTTTATAATTTAAAATTGCAGTTCAAAGGTTAACTTTAAAAAAGGAAATTTTTTTTTTGGCTGGGTTTTAAAACATTTTGTCCTCACCTACAGTCCCTTGGTTTTGAGTCACCTAAATAAATGAAGATGGACTCACAGAAAGTTAGACAACTTAAGAAAGGATTTTCCTAAGTATCTGTTTACAGGGGAAGGAAAGATTCAACTTCCTCAAAAGAAGTTTTTATTTACTCAACAGAAATTATGTGTTCCAGAGGAAGGCCTTCAAGGTGATGAGGCTGCAGCACTTTCCCTGGAAGAAAAGACTGAGAGCTGAACTGGCTTGTTCTAGGAAGAGATAGCTTTAGGGGTACCTAACAGCCTCACAGCCCCTACAAAGGGTCATTGAGGAGAGGTAACTGGGCTCCTTTTGGCAGTGCAGGGTGGGAGAGTGAGAGACAAAGGTACAAGTTGTGACAAGTTCAGCTTGGGTATAAGGAGAATCTTACCCCATTAGGACAGCAAGGAAGCTGGACTGGGTCACCCCAAGATGCTGTGCTATCTCCAGCCTCAGAAGGTTTCATGCCCTAGCCCTAGGCCTGAGCAGCCTGGTCTACCTCTAGAGCTGGCCTTGCTTTGGTCAGGATGTTGGACCAGAGAGCTCTTGAGGTCTATTCCAGACTGATTTTTTCTGTGATGTTTTGAAATAACCACTGTGTTTCTCTGTAAACAGTTATTTGGTAACTGCTGACAACCAAAGCTTCTTGTTTTCATCAGACCTTTTATTTTTTTAAAGGATGTAATTAAGATAAAACACAATGCCCCCTCTGTAGCAACAAGTAAAGTAACTTCATTTGTATATCATTAAGGAGCAATTTCAAAGAGCCCAGAGGTTTTTCACATCAATATAATGTCAGAAGGATGTATCAATCTATGTGTGTGAGGCTCTGCGCCTGCAATGTGTGTTTAGAGATGAATGTGTGTCATTTTCTAAACATTTCAAGTTTTGTGCAAATTACACAGTGAAATAGCTAACATTTGCTTTTCATTTACTTAGAAATAACTTAAAGCTTTTCAGCAGCTTTTGAATTGCATGATACAAAACTCTGTTTTCGTACATCATTGACAAGACAATGTTCTTTGTCAGTGAAAAGACAAAGCACTTTTCATTGTTCTTATGGAAATGAGGATCAGAACTTCATGGAGATATGTTTTTTTTTCCTCTAAATTATCAATTATCCCTGGTTATCTATTTCAAATTAATACAACCTTATAAGTTTTGCAGTCAGGGAAAAATACCCAATGTAAATACTGTGAGTAGTGTAATGGGCATAGTGCCCCAGTTCCTGCTGGCTGACTTGCCTTCATAGCCTAAGTAGAGCTGTACTTGTTATCATTTGACAGGTCTGTCTTGTCACTGTTAGAGAGGTTATCAGGGAAAGCAAACAAAGACCTGAGCAGTTTAATTCTTCCAGGAGAAACACCAAATCACTCTCAATCCCCAGTTATTAACATTTCTTCTCTCCCCTTTTTTCTTTAAGAGCTGATATACAGACATTGATGAGTAGAACTTTTCCCAAATACAAGCATGGGCCTGCAAGATCCACAGGGCCTGGCCCCTAATTCTCAGGAACACACAGATCATAGAATCATAGAATCAACCAGGTTGGAAGAGACCTCCAAGGTCATCCAGTCCAACCTAGCACCCAGCCCTAGCCACTCAACTAGACCATGGCACTAAGTGCCTCATCCAGGCTTTGCTTGAACACCTCCAGGGACAGTGACTCCACCACCTCCCTGGGCAGCCCATTCCAATGCCAATCACTCTCTCTGGCAAGAACTTCCTCCTAACATCCAGCCTATACTTCCCCTGGCACAACTTGAGACTGTGTCCCCTTGTTCTGTTGCTGGTTGTCTGGGAGAAGAGACCAACCCCCACCTGGCTACAACCTCCCTTCAGGCAGTTGTAGACAGCAATGAGGTCTGCCCTGAGCCTCCTCTTCTCCAGGCTAAACAACCCCAGCCTCTCCTCATAGGGTTTGTGTTCCAGGCCTTTCAGATGAAATTAACAGGAGCATTGCCTCTGATTTCAATGGACATTGGATCAAGCTTAGGATAAACCTCAGAGTTATTCCTTGTGCTGGTTTGAGGCTAATTGGAATATTTTAATGAGAAAAATTATAGACTGTGAAAAGGAAACAATGGTGATGTCTCCTTCACTCGTAGGCTTGCTGAGATGTACAAAAGCAAGAACACAACACAGATAAGATAGTGTGTGTAGGTCTCTGTCAGAGTGTGTGTTTCTCTTCTGCTTGAATCTGTGTAACATAGCTGTAGATATTTATAATGTATTGTAAATATCTGCTTGTACATTGTGCTAAACTGTAAATTTAAATCTTCATTCCTTAACTTCAGTTGTCTGAGTCCAGTCTGGGTGATTTTGTAAGAGCATTTCTCTTCTGCTTGGATCTGTGTAACCCAACTAATCATTCTGCTTCTAAACCCCCTTGCAAATCCCCCAAACTCACCTTGCATGTAAGGCAAACTCTGGGATAAGGTAGATGGGTGGAAACAAGGTGGAAGGGTGGTTGGGAGCCCCTCCTGGGGACTCTGACTTCTGGGAGGGCTGTTGTGTTTCTGTATTACTTTTAACTTGTGTATTTCTGTATATAGCTGTATATGTTTGTAATACATTGTAAATACCTGCTTGTATATTGTGCTAAGCTGTGAATATAAAGTTTCGTTCCTTAGCTTCCAGCCAGCTGTTCCTAGTCTGGGTGATTTCATTGTGTGTGTGTGTATGAGGGAGGGTGGGTAACTCCCAAACCATCACATTCCTCATTCTATTTGATTCTGTAAATCAATGAGGAAAACCCATTCCAATACAGGACAGTGGTCTTACTAACTCTTTTTTCTTACCCTATTGTTGTTTTTACTGTGATGTTTACTTTAAGCAATTTGTGACATCTTACAATGACACTGTTGGATAAAATTACATTTTCCACATTTTTTGGATGTGACACTGCCATCAAATTATTATGGCAAGCCACTTCCCTTAAGAAATCTGGCCTGACTGGCCTATGACTTATATCCTTGTTCAGGGACAGCGTTTTAAGTGAACTTGGACTCTGACCAAAGTTGTGGTCTTCACATTCCTCTGCAGAACCAGGACTGTTGCTACCTAGGCATTTTAATATGTCCCTGCTTGTGAAATCTAAAGAGGTAGTCATAACCACTAATGCCTACATCTTTCCAACCTCCCAAGAAGAAAGAAATCTCCCCTCAGGTTTTGCATAGCCAGCATTATAAACTAACTCCTGCTTAATTTATGTTTTTAGGAACAGGGGTGAAAGTCTCATGGGTAAAACAAATAACTAAATTGTTCACTTTAAGAGAGATCACCACGAAACATTTCTTCTGCTGCTGCTGTTTGTCATTTTGTTAACATGAGCAGCAGGAAGACATAATTAGTGAATGAGCAGAGTGAAATACGAATGCCTCTGTATGTGCTTTTCTTGCTCGTGACTAATACAACAAACAAAAATTAACTCTTCAGAATAGAATAGAATCAACCAGGTTGGAAGAGCCCTCCAAGATCATACAGTCCAACCTAACACCCAGCCCTAGTCAGTCAACTAGACCATAGCACCAAGTGCCTCATCCAGGCTTTTCTTGAACACCCCCAGGGACGATGACTCCACCACCTCCCTGGGCAGCCCATTGCAATGGCAAATCACTCTCTCTGGCAACGACTTCCTCCTATAAGAGCTTCAAGATCCCTGTTCGTAGCACCTCTTCTGGCAGTAACATTAAGAGATTTGGATGACTGCAGACATTTAAAACTACCCAACAATGTTCCACACTGAGAACACTTGGGATACAGATTGGCCTCAAAGAAAAGGTTGGTTTATACTCTCAGACGGTGGTACTGTATCTGTAAAGGCCAGCTTTTCAGAAAAACTGAGGATTGAGGTAATTTGCATCTTTGTGATCAGTTCTCAGACAACTTCCTCAGAAGAACAGACATATTTGACAACCACACTTCTTCATCAGCGAGATCTCACCAGATGTTTTTTGGCCACATAAGGTGGCATTTATTTCATCTAAAGCTGGCTCTAAATGTGATTCAGTCATCAAAGAAATCTTCAGTATAGGGAATCTCTCAGGAGACAATTTATCCAATTTCAGTGGTTTTTTGATGTATGTTTTGAATGTACATTAGAGGGACATGCTTTTAATGAACCAAGTCCTGGAAATTTTTATGTTCTCTCCATTAGTTATGAGGGTGTTCTGAAGAGACTGGATCGGCCTCGCATGATAAGCATTGCCAATGCTGTCCTTTCACAAGCAGACAACACATTCACAGGTTTTTCCACAGGGATATTTACCAGACAGCCTTTTTTTTTTTTTTTTTTGGCTGAAATTCTGATGTGTTGAGTTCTGCATTTTTATGATGGTCTTGTTAATGCCTCAAAACACTGTAGGATGTCCTGGAGTACTGCAGAATGATGCAAAATGGTAATAGTGCTACACAGTTACGTAAAGGCAACACTTGGAGACTGATCTCAAATGCAGAATGGATTTTACATCATAGAGTCATAGAATGGTTTAGGTTGGAAGGGACCTCAAAGATCATCCGGTTCCAATACTCCCATAGGCAGGGGCACCTCCCACTAGAACAGGTCACTCAAGGCCTTGTCCAGCCTGGCCATGAACACCTCCAGGGAATCATAGACTCAACCAGGTTTGTGACATTTCCAGTGTACGCACAAACAATCTTGCTGTCTTCTTTTTGATGGCTGCCAGCAATATTTAAGTAACTTGAAAACTGCTTACTTATTTTGATAGTAAAACATTCAAATATCTAAGTGTGTGAAATCACACAGTGCATTTCCTGCAACATGCTGAGAATCACCTGCTGGAAATAGGAATTTGTAGTATGGAATGATAAAAGTACTCCACTCTACTTTTAAAGATTAAAAAGATAAAAAGTATCTTTTAACAAGATGGGAAATTTGCATGCTACTTCCAACCAAAATATGATTTGTTTGTCCTTTTAAGAAACCACTGAATAAGCACATTTTGTCTATTGCTTTACTGATTGAATTATGTTTTCATGGTCTTTTTAGCTCATGCCCAGATTGCATCAGCTTCAGAACATAGCTCTAATGAAACACAGTATTGTGAAAGTGTTCTCCCTAGCTGTCTGTAATACATTTCCTAAATAAATACAAATTAAAATCATAAGAGTAGACTCTGCATCAAAAGACTTCTTTCTCAGTTCTTGGCATCTGCAGGACTTGGCCAGTATTCTGTTTTCCAGTTGAACCAAGTAATAGTTGGTATAAAGATCCTACTCAGTCTGACCAGAATCTTTTGTGTATCTTTGGAGGTTTTTCTCATCATTTATGACTTACAGTTGAACAGGGAGGATTTTTACTCTTTGCAGTCCCCAAACACTGTGCAACACAGTGCTTGGATGAATAGTTACCTTTAATTGAGAAAAAGAAAAGAAAATCAATGTAAGTTTTTCTTAATATTCATATCTCCCACATAAAAGCAGAAGTTCACACTGTAACTTAATGCTCTTTGGGAGCAAAAACTCCTCTCACTGATCAAAGGATTTAGCACATTTGTTATTCTCTACAAACACGACTCATCAATGTGAAAGTTAAGGCAATGCTTTGTCCTGTCATCATGTAAAACATTAATTTACTTTGCAGAAAGAAGCAGATACTTAGCAGAATGTAGCCCATAGCTTACAAACATCCAAATTAGTGCTCTTTAACAGTTTTTCATAGCAAAATTTTAATGCTAAGTGATAACTATTTTAAGTATCCCCATGAAATGCAAACATGCACAATTTACCATCTCAACTCACAAAGTATCCTTACTCCCCAGTTTTATTTATTTGTTTTAAAATAAATTCTCCCTGCCCTTAAAAAGAATTGAGCAGTTTTCTTAGCAAGTTTCAGCTGTGCATGTGGCTGGTGGGCTCAGTTCCATATGCTTTACTGACACAGGGCAAACTCCCACTGATTCCCTTGCAATGTCCTCATGAGCCAAAATTTCCTCTTCTGGATTCTTGAGGTAAATGTAAGATTTTATTCACTGCCACTGGCATTGGTTAGCAACACAGCAAGATTTCTATGAGACGTGAATATTGAGGAAGGAGGCTGAAAGTGGTCACATTTCAGTAAAGGAAAATAGAAATGGAAATAATATCTAAGTGGAGCAAGAGACAAGTCAAGAAATAGTGTCTTTCTGGCACTATTTCTTCTGAATCTGATTTAATTTCGCAACGACAAGGAAACTTTTTGCCAGCTCTGCAGATTATGATTGTATTTTCATTTAAATTAGATTTGAATTACAGAGTTTAGAGGCATAATGAAGAAGATGAAACTGGTCTTTCCGAACAGGATGTCCTGAGCTAACTCTCTCAGTTTCCTGAGCTAACTCTCAGTTGACAAAAAAAAAAAAGGCAATACAAAGAAGAATTATTGCTAAGGTGCTAGATCAAAAAGCGCTCAGAGCAGGATCGGGGGTGATGAATGTTGTCTATGAATTGAAGAGGACTAATCAGTTCTAAGTGTTCTGCCCTTTCAAAGACCAATATTTATCTCTCTCTGCCTAGATACAAATTCCAGGAACTGTACAAGATAGCTGGGATGCTGAAAGGCCTGGCAGAGTGGCAAAAATGACCACAGGTTGTACAAGAAGGATAAAAATGTTGTGGTGGAGGGCCTGTAAGCCCAAAAATAGGCTTATTTATGCCTCACCCTGCCTGGACATGTTTTTCTGCCCATAACCAGAGGTAAAAAGATAAGTGAGCACAAAGGGGCACAACAGACCTGGTGCCATAAAGTCTGGCCTGCCCCGGGCCCCTGATTGTGTATGATGGTTGTGTAAGCCCCCACAGGCCCAGCTCATGCCTGCCTAGTGTAAGGCCTGTGTCATTGCCGTATTTGGGAGGTCCAGGCCTGTGGCTTTTGCCTACTGTGGTAAGGTTTGGCTGACTGCCAAGCTGGTTGGTCATTCTAGTGGCCAAGGGGCCACTAATCTCGGCTCACATTTAGTAAATAGGGGCACACAGGTAAACAACGTGCTCAGGCTGCCCCGCATTGCCTGTGTTCATTATTGTGCTTAAGCCTGCCTCTACGGAGCTCAGGCTCCCGTGCAGCCGTGCACCCTATCGCACGCCTGCTGCCTTATTTTTGCCTGGTGAGGGCCACTGCCGCCGAGTTACCGGGAAGCAGACCCCACTTGTCTGCAAGCAATTGGCCTGCTAGCCAGCGCGAGACCATGCTCAGACTGCACGGCATCGTGCTCCTTCTGCACCTGAGGTCCTGCCTACGAATCCCTGGACAGAGCGTCCAGCAGAAGCCAAGAGACAAGGACAGAGATTGCGTCTGTCACTGGGAGAACAAGGTCAGAGACTGTCATCTCCCCAGAAGCTGGGAAGATTCTCCTTTCCCCAGAAGCCAGGAAGATTCCAGTCTCAAAGCCCACGGGCAAAGACTTCCCTGAAGTTAGGAGGCTGGTAATAGGCTGTGACGTAGCCCCAGAGG
>WAAF01003891.1:0-15174 GCA_013400475.1 Tricholaema leucomelas | reverse complement strand
TTTGCTTGGCTGCTTCACCTTGCTTTTTAACCCTCTTGGCCGAACCTCCATTCTTCCTTAGGACTGGGGTAAGGTTGAGAGGGGTAGGGGGAAGATGAGGGGTGGTTGAGAGCCCCTCCTGGGGACTCAGGTTTCTGGGAGGGGAGTTGTGTCTGTATTACCTTTTTACCTTGTATATTTCTGTATATAACTGTATATACTGTAAATATCTGCATGTAAACTGTGCCAGCTGTAAATATAAGCTTCATTCAAATTTCCAGAGCCGACTGAGTCTAGTCTGGGTGACTTCTAAAGTGTGGGGGGGAGGGGGCCACCCAAACCATCACAATAATTTCCTGACTCGGCCACATTAGTTCTCTGCCTCTATTACATCCACCCAAACCAGTTCACCTCTGCATCCTTCCATTTCATGGTGGCTGACCGGTTTGCAAAATACACACAGATCTGTGCTTCTGCTTACCTGACACAGATCACACAGCAGTGAAACCACAGAAACATTGCTTTTCAAATAAGCCATCAAACCACAGAATCACAGAATGCCAGGGGCTGGAAGGGATCTTGAAAGTCCAATCCCACTGCCAGAGCAGGATCACCTATATCAGATCATACAGGAACACATTCAGGCAGGTTTTTAATATCTCCAGAGATGGAGACTCCACAAGCCCCCAAGGCAGCCTGTTCCAGTGCTCTGTCACCCTCACAGGGAAAAAAATTCCTCCTCATATTTACATGAAAACTCCTGTGCCTCAGCCTCCACCCATTGTCCCTTGTCCTGTCATCAGGCATCACCAAGCAGACCCTGGTTCCATCCTCCTAGCACTCACCTTTACCTTTCATATATCTATAAACATTCACAAGGTCACCTCTCAGTCTCCTCCTCTCCAGGGTAGAGAGCCCCAACTCTCTCAGGCTCTCCCCCAAGACAGATGTTCCATTGCCTTTATCATCTTTGTGGCTCTGTGATGGACTTTCTCAAGCAGCTCTATGTCTCTCTTGAACTGGGGAGCCAAATCTGAAGTCTAACTTACTTTGTCCCTAACACTGCACTGGAAAATTAAAGGCTGTGCTCCAAAAAGCAAGAATAAGCTCCACTGCTTGTCCAGATGGTTTCCTCTCACACGTTTGTGGCTACATGAATAATCTTGAAAGAAAGGCATGTGGGGATCATGCATCCATTCTGTACTCATCAAATGATTAAATATAGCCATAGTGACACACAGAGAGGCCAGTGCTGGTATAAGCCAGACTGAGATCCAGAAACAGTGTTGAGAAAACATCTAACAATCAATTGCTATTTGGGACTAGAAGTCAATGGCATGCCAGGAATGGCAGATAAAGGAGAGGTGAGCATAGTACCACACAGCCTGGGAACGGACCTGTCTTTAGGGATTGACTGGTTAGATGGGGTGCAAGAATGAGCAAAAGAACACCTATGGCTGACAGCTAAGGGCTATGGCTAATAACTAATAACCCATAGCCAATGTCTAGTGAAGAGCATCTGCAGCAAACATGCAAACAGGACCTGCAGTAAGATATGTAATGTGGTGGGTAGTGAAAAATGAAGGCTCCTAAGCGTCATTAGGGTAAGCAGGCTGAATATCCAATTGAATTGAATTACTCAATCCACCTTAACTGACAACCCCACACAGAGCACTGTGCCTGGTTCTAGGGCCCACAGCAGAAGTGGGACATGGAGGTGCTGAAGCGGGTCCGGAGAAGGCCACGGGGATTGTTAGAAGGCTGGAGGGTCTCCCTGACAGGGACTGTTTTCTGGGAGAGCTGGGTCTGTTCAGCCTGGAGAAGAGAAGGCTCTGGGAAGACCTTAGAGCAGACTTCCAGTACCAAGGGGTGCTACTAGAGAGCTGGGAGGGGACTTTCAACAAGAGCTTGTAGTGATAAGATAAGAGAGACTGGACTGAAGCTTGAGGAGGGCAGATTTAGACTGACTATTAGGAAGAAACTCTTTCCAGTGAGGGTGGTGAAACACTGGAGCAGGCTGCCCAGGGAGGTTGTGGATGCTCTCTTCCTGGAGGTGTTCAAGACCACCGTGGATGATGCCTTGGGCAGTGTGCTCGTTTGAGCCTAGCTAGAACGTTTTGGTGAGAAGAATTATAGGCTGTGAAAAGGAAACAATGGTGATGTCTGCTGCACTCATAGGCTTGCTGAGATGTGTAAAAACAAGAACATAAATATAGATAAGAGAGTCTCTCTCTCTGGCTTTTGGGGCTGCATGAGCTTCTCTCTCTCTAATTTGCTGCCTGACTAACCTTTTTGCTTCCTAACCCCTGTGGCCAACCCTCCAAACTCACCCTGAGCGTAAGGCAAAGCCTGGGATAAGGTAGAGGGGTGGAAGGGTGGTTGGGAGCCCCTCCTGGGGACTCAGATTTCTGGGAGGGCTGTTGTGTTTCTGTATTATTTTTTACCTTGTGTATTTCTGTCTATAGCTGCACAGATTGTAAATACCTGCTTGTATACTCTGCTAAGCTCCATTCAATTTCCAGAGCAGATGAGTTTAGTCTGGGTGGCAGGTAACACCCAAACCATCACAGGCAACCTGGTCTAGTGGGAGGTGTCCCTGCTGATGGCAGGGGGTTTGGAAGTAGATAATCTTTGAGGTCTCTTCCAACCTAAACCATTCTATGAATCTATGAAAAGTAGCTCTGTGTCTGATAGTGGGCTAATATGATGGTGGACAAGGAGAAGAAAGCCCTCAGTTCACAGCTTCTGTTCCCCAATATCTCCAGGGGTTCCAGAATGTGTTGTGAGACAGACAGGACTTCCCACATTGCCTGTGAAAAACTAACATCATCCAACGGGACAGAAAGGATGGGAAATCCCTGGATTGCCTAATTTACCAAACTGGCTTGTACCTGTGATCACGGAGTCTGCCACAAATCAGCCAGGTCTCCAAGTGGCTGACTACTTGGTGTCCCTCAGGGATCAGTGCTGGGCCCCATCCTCTTTAACATCTTCATAGATGATCTGGATGAGGGCATCGAGTCAGTCATCAGCAGGTTTGCAGATGACACCAAGCTGGGGGCAGATGTTGCTGGGATGGAGGGCAGAAGGGCTCTGCAGCGGGACCTTGACCACCTGGACAGATGGGCAGAGTCCAAGGGGATGGCATTCAATGGCTCCAAGTGCAGGGTGCTGCACTTTGGCCACAACAACCCCATGCAGAGATACAGGCTGGGGTCGGAGTGGCTGGAGAGCAGCCAGACAGAGAGGGATCTGGGGGTGCTGATTGATACCCGCCTGAACATGAGCCAGCAGTGTGCCCAGGTGGCCAAGAGAGCCAATGGCATCCTGGCCTGCATCAGGAATGGTGTGGTCAGCAGGAGCAGGGAGGTCATTCTGCCCCTGTACTCTGCACTGGTTAGACCACACCTTGAGTACTGTGTTCAGTTCTGGGCCCCCCAGTTTAAAAGGGACATTGAGATGCTTGAGCGTGTCCAGAGAAGGGCAACGAGGCTGGTGAGAGGCCTCGAGCACAGCCCTACGAGGAGAGGCTGAGGGAGCTGGGATTGTTTAGCCTGGAGAAGAGGAGGCTCAGGGGAGACCTTATTGCTGTCTACAACTACCTGAGGGGTGGTTGTGGCCAGGAGGAGGTTGCTCTCTTCTCTCAGGCAGCCAGCACCAGAACAAGAGGACACAGCCTCAAGCTACGCCAGGGGAAATTTAGGCTTGAGGTGAGGAGAAAGTTCTTCACTGAGAGAGTCATTGGCTACTGGAATGGGCTGCCCAGGGAGGTGGTGGAGTCACCGTGCCTGGAGCTGTCCAAGACAGGACTGGACTTGTGATACTGTGACTTCACATCTTGTGCTCTCTACCTATGAGCAACAAAAGCTGCAAGGGTAGGCCAGCTTCTCCAAGAGAAAGACAAATGATGCTGCTGGTACTCTTCTCACTGCGCCAGTGTGTGCTTACTGGGAGCTTTTTGAAAGTATGGGAATGGATTTGAATGAGAGAAAAAGAAAAAAACTCAAACAAATGACACAACAACAAAACCTGCTCTGCCTAACAAAACTGATTTCTTGGTTTTTAGAGCAGTTATTGTTAGTTTTAATATATATCTTAATGGAGACTGACTCGAGAGTTCATAGAATCATAGAATCAACCAGGTTGGAAGAAACCTCCAAGATCACCCAGTCCAACCTAGCACCCAGCCCTATCCAGTCAACCAGACCATGGCACTAAGTGCCTCATCCAGGCTTTGCTTGAACACCTCCAGGGACAGTGACTCCACCACCTCCCTGGGCAGCCCATTCTAATGCCAATCACTCTCTCTGCCAACAACTTGAGGCTGTGTCCCCTTGTTCTGTTGCTGGTTGTCTGGCAGAAGAGACCAACCCCCACCTGGCTACAGCCTCCCTTCAGGTAGTTATAGACAGCAATGAGGTCACCCCTTTGCTCTCTTATAAAGGATTTGCCATTAAAGAGAATGGGAATAAAGGCCTCATAAAAATGAAAGCTTTAGTGAGCATTCTGCATTTCAAGCTAGTCAGCTCTTACAACTTTAGATATTTTTGTTTTCTAATAAGCAATCATGAATGCTGAACATTTGCCAGAACAAAAGGAGCCTCAGGTCTCTCTGCTTGAACCCTAAAGTAAATTTAATTACTTGCAGTGATAAAATCATGGCAAGTCTCTTTGAATTCCTGGTACAAACTTGCACACAGATTGAATGTCATAGGGAAAGGTGGATAACAGGGATTGTTTTCCCACCTCTGAGCCTACTGTTCTCATATACTCAATACACTCAAGGAAGGGTTCCTGCTTGCTCATGCTTAGTCATAGAATCATAGAATCAACCAGGTTGGAAGAGACCTCCAAGATCATCCACTCCAACCTAGCACCCAGCCCTGTCCAGTCAACTACATCATGGCACTAAGTGCCTCACCCAAGCTTTTCTTTCTGAACACCTCCAGGGATGGCAACTCCACCACCTCCCTGGGCAGCCCATTCCAATGCCAATCACTCTCTCTGTGAAGAACTTCCTCCTAACATCCAGCCTAGACCTCCCCTGGCACAACTTGAGGCTGTGTCCCCTTGTCCTGTTGCTGGTTGCCTGGGAGAAGAGACCAACCCCACCCGGCTGCAGTCTCCCTTTAGGTAGTTGTAGACAGCAATGAGGTCACCCCTGAGCCTCCTCCAGGCTAAACAACCCCAGCTCCTTCAGCCTCTCCTCATAGGGTTTAAATTAATGCCCTGCACAACATCAGTACTCTTAAATTACTCTGGGCACACACTAGCGAGATGTCACCCCCTGGTCAAGACAAGCAGTTTAGCAAAGCCAGACTGGCATTTTTTCCTGTGTAGTGATGAACACATCTAACTTATACAGAAGAGAACACATCTAATATATGCGGAAGAAACAGCCTTTCAGCACAGAATTGCTCTTCCCAGGGCAAGATGGGCTCTCTGGGAGAGCAGATCAGCCAGGAAAGACTGAGATGGTGAGGAGGCTCCGTCAGCTGCATTCCATGATGAGGTAACCCAGCAGCACTACGGGGTACACTGCCACCATAAGAAGATCCCATGCTTACTGCTGGAAGCTCCAAAGCATGACTTATGCATAAAGAGCTCATTCTCTCCCCATTCTAGCTTAGGATGCACATTTCTGCCATAGATCACCATCCTTTCTCATTAAAGGCAAACCCAGGCCTTCTTGGCCAGAGCTGCACATACAGCATAAATCACCACAACTCCACCGTGAGTACAGCTCATCACAAAATTATGTTGTCATGAGCACAGACAGACCCTGATAAGTCTCTGATCTCACTAGCCCCTATATGTATGTTCCACTGTCAGCTTGTACTAGCTTCTTCATCAGCACTATGTAAATATATCCAGACTGCTGAGCTGTCTAAGTTTACAAGTAATCACTCTTAGTCCTCACTGCCAGGATCAAGAAGCACCTGGCTCTAGATAAAGGAATGTAGAATCATAGAGTCATAGAACTGTTTCGGTTGGAAAAGACCTTTGAGATCATCCAGTCCAACCACCAACCTAAGACCACCATAGCCATTAAACTATGTCCTGAAGTGCTGTGTCCAGAAGTTTTTTGAACATCTCCAGAGATGGTGACTCCACCACCTCCTTGGGCAGCCTATCTAGGGACAGAGTTGCAAGGAAGAACTGCAGCACTCCAGAGAAGGGTAACATGTTCATTAGTGGGTAACTGGAGTGCTCAACCTCAGACAAGATTTATGGTTTCATTTTCTCTCTTCCATTGTTGTCCTGGTAAGAGCTCACCTGAAAGAACAGACCCCAGCATTTCTACGAAACACAGATAGCAGCTCTGGCCACACCAAATGGCATTACTGAGATGTCAGTAGGTTCATGCTGCTAGCCTCTGCTACCTTCACCCTTTACAAATGTCTGCTCCTAAGATCTGTACGAGAAAGGGACCCCCTTGTGACTGGACACAGGTGATTAACTGCTCTGTGTAGGGTGGCAACATGGGCATGAATCAGCAGATGCCTTCAGAGAGCAGCTAGATAGGAGTTTTCAAGACAAAAAGGACAGGCAAGAAAACGTTCCGAAGACCAAGGGTTGCATGTCTGATTAACATAGACCATCAAAAGCACTCCTGAACCTGTGGGAGTGGCTCAACAAACAGATCCAGTTTGTGCCACTTCAGGACACTAAAGCAGTGCAGAAGCTGAGACAAACACAACCAACAAGAGTCTTCTGCTAGGCACCACATGTTATAGGAGGAATATCACACTTAGAGTTTGATACGTGTGGCTATGTCTCAAGAAATGGCTTCTAAGCCCTCTTGTTCAGTTGTTTTACTGATACTAAACAAACAGATCCAATCTGTGCCACCTCAGGGCACTGCAGCAATGTTGAAGCCGAGACGAACACAACCAACAAGATCCTTCTGCTAGGTGCCACATGTTATAGGAGGAATATCACACTTAGAGTTTGGTATGTGTGGGTATGTCTCAAGAATTGGCTTCTCTTGGTTAGTCATTTCAGAGATATCTTCAGTAAAACAACAAAAAAAAAAAAAAAACCCAGAACAAAACAAGCCACCACAAAGAACAGTAACATCCTGGCAAGAGGGTTCATGAAATGAAGAAAAGAAACAAGACTGCAAGATAGCTCAGTGTCCATATCTCTGTGTCAGAGAGAGGGCAGAAAAATCAACCATGAAAGTCAGCACAAGAAGGGGCAGAAGCAGGAATCATACCCAGCTGTGTCTCAGATGCTTTAAAATTTAAGTCAAAGCCTTTTAAGGCTTTTCAGGTCCTCGAATTTCATGACTGACTTTCACCTTAATCCTACAAAGAGGAACTGCAGATCATTGTCACACATCGAAGACAGACAAAGGTGGTCATTCTCTTTTGCCCCAGGTGAGCTGCCCCTGGGGGAAGATCTGGCCATTGTCATAACCAATGAATTCAGGCATCAGCCTGCTGCAGTGTTTCCCAGAATTTCTGCATACTGCTTTCTTATCAGCCCACTCCTTTCTGATACTGTGAAGTCCAGTCTAAATATGAGAAGAAAGACTTTTCCACACCATTCTGCCTGAGGTCTTCTTTGATCCCTGAGGAACTTCTTAAAAGCTTCAAGTATCAAAGGAAGCTTTGGCACAGATCACAGAATCAATCACAGAATCGTTAAGGCTGAAAAAGACTATCCATTTAGAATAGAATAGAATCAACCAGGTTGGAAGAGACCTCCAAGATCATCCAGTCCAACCTAGCACCCAGGCCTAGCCAGTCAACCAGACCATGGCACTAAGTGCCTCATCCAGGCTTTGCTTGAACACCTCCAGGGATGGTGACTCCACCACCTCCCTGGGCAGCCCATTCCAATGCCAATCACTCTCTCTGTGAAGAACTTCCTCCTAACATCCAGCCTATACTTCCCCCAGCACAACTTGAGGCTGTGTCCCCTTGTCCTGTTGCTGGTTGCCTGGCTACAACCACCCTTCAGGTAGTTGTAGACAGCAGTGAGGTCTGCTCTGAGCCTCCTCTTCTCCAGGCTAAACAACCCCAGCTCACTCAGCCTCTCCTCATAGGGTTTGTGTTCCAGGCCCCTCACCAGCCTTGTTGCCCTTCTCTGGACACATTCCAGCACCTCAACATCTCTCTTGAATTGAGAAGCCCAGAACTGGACACAGGACTGACCAGTGTGGCCTGACCAGTGTTGAGTACAGGGGCAGAATAACCTCCCTTGTCCTCCTGGCCACACTGTTCCTGATACAGATCAGGATGCCATTGGCTTTCTTGGCCACCTGGGCACACTACTGCCTCATCTTCAGCCTACTATCCACCAGTACCCCCAGGTCCCTTTCCTCCTGGCTGCTCTCCAGCCACTCTGTCCCCAGCCTGTAGCGTTGCTTGGGGTTGTGACCTCTGAGATCACCAAGTCCAGACTATGACCTAACACCATGACATCAGCTAAACCATATCAGCAAGTGCATCATCCAACCTTTTCTTAAAGACCTCCAGGGATGGTGGATAACCCTTTCATGTGTTCTTAATACGTCTGCAATGTAGTGGGTGTTCAGCATAGGCCATCTGATCAGGAATTCAATGAGGCTGTGTTGGTTCAAGGCTAATTGGAATACTCTAATGAGAGAAATTAGATCATTGGTTGTAAAAAGAAAGTCATGATAAGGTCTGTATGCTGGTTTGAGGCTAATTAGAATACTCTAATGAGAGAAATTAGATCATTAGTTTAAAAAGAAAGTAATGATAAAGTTTGTATGCTGGTTTGAGGCTAATCGGAATACTCTAATGAGAGAAATTAGATCATTGGTTGTAAAAAGAAAGTCATGATAAAGTCTATATCATTCATTTGTTTGCTAAAAGGGATAAAAAGCCAAAGTATAATCAATTTGCCCTTCTTTTGCCTCAGAGCCCTTGCTTCTTTCACTTCTCGAGCAACTGATGTCATTTACCTGG
Source organism: Tricholaema leucomelas (assembly GCA_013400475.1). NCBI lineage: Eukaryota > Metazoa > Chordata > Aves > Piciformes > Lybiidae > Tricholaema lacrymosa > Tricholaema leucomelas. Next base: position 6,253 of record WAAF01003891.1, on the reverse strand, counting down.
ACATGAGCAAGGCCTTTGCCACTGTCCCACACCACATCCTGGCCTCCAAGCTGCTGACAGATGGCTTTGATAGGTGGGCCACAAGATGGATAAAGAATTGGCTTGATGGACACACCTAAAGAGTGGCTGTCAATGGCTCCATGTCCAAGTGCAGGCCACTGACAATTGGAGTCCCTCAGGGATCAGTCCTGGGACCAGTCTTGTCCAACATCTTTGTGGGTGCCATGGACAGAGGCATTGAGTGCAGCCTCAGCAAGTTTTCTGATGACACCAAGCTGTGTAGTGCAGCAGACAGGCTGGAGGGAAGGGATCCATCCAGAGGGACCTGGACAGGCTGCAGAGCTGGGCACAAGACAACCTCATGAGGTTCAANTGCTGGAGTGTGTCCAGAGAAGGGCCACGAGGATGCTCAGAGAGCTGCAGCAGCTCTGCTGTGAGCACAGACTGAAAGAGTTGGAGCTGTTCAGTCTGGAGAAGAGGAGGCTCCCAGGTGACCTTCTTGTGGCCTTCCAGCATCTGAAGGGGGCCTACAAAAAAGCTGGGAAGGGACTTTTTAGGCTCTCAGGGAGTGACAGGACTAGGAGGAATGGAGCAAAGCTGGAGGTGGGCAGGTTCAGACTGGATGTGAGGAGGAAGTTGTTCAGCATGAGAGTGGTGAGAGCCTGGAATGGATTGCCCAGGGAGGAGGTTGAGGCCCCATCCCTGGAGGTGTTTAAGGCCAGGCTGGATGAGGCTGTGGGCAGCCTGCTCTAGGGTAAGATGTCCTTGGCCATGGCAGGGAGGTTGAACTAAATGATCCTTGTGGTCCCTTCCAACCCTGACTGATTCTGATTCTCCTTTACTCCACTCTAATCTTGCACTAACAGATAACAAGAAAGCTTTGCTGATTGTTTGTAGGTCTAGGAGTGAGAGAGAAGGTGGCTTTGAGCCGACCTGGGTGATTCTATGGTCTAGTTGATTGGCTAGGGCTGGGTGATAGGGTGGACTGGATGATCTTGGAGTTCTCTTCCAACCTGGTTAATTCTGTGACTAATATTCAAGTCCTGCTTCCTCCAAGTTTAAGATCAGTGCATCTCTGTGAGTATTAGAATCACAGAATCATAAAGGTTGGAAAAGACCTTTAAGATCATCAAGTCCAACCATAACAGCCACTACACTGAAGTATCAGCACTCCTCAGCCTTTCCAAGCAGCCTGCAATGTTGCAACGAGCACTGCTGGTCACTTGTTACTTGGCAATCTCCCTTCCTGAAAGTCCTCTCCTACCTGCAGTAGCAAGTAGGGAGAGGTGACCTCTGTTACTGCAGAGACACTATGCACAGTCTGGCTCCAGAAACACAGTCCTCCAGCTAGTGCTCCTCTGGCAACCACGCGTCCCAGGCTCACCGTTGGATACCCATGGGGTACACCATGCTGAAGCAGTTCCCATGGAGGTCCAGAGGTACTGTGGGCTGGGCAGAAGTGCCTCTGTGTGCCACGCCACCATCCCCTCTGTGAACAAATACAGGAAGGACCACCAGTCACGTGCAGGAAGACCTCAGAGAGCGGAGCATGGGCAGGGTGGAGCGCACCCCGAAGAGCTGGAGTTGTTTGACTGGCACACTTCCAGCAGCCTAGGAACGAGGGGCTGCAATGCAGCCTCGGCCTCTTCTGCCCAAAGCACAGGATTAAGTCAAGCAGGCAGGCAAGAGGCCTGCATGTGTGAGCAAGGAGCTTCAGTAATCTTAAATGGAAGAAGGAAGTACGTGGAAAGAGGGAACAGCCACTGGAGAGGAATACAGGAACACTGACATCAATGAGAAAGGTGAAGACCCGCTTGGAACTTAATCTGGTTAAAGGATACAAAAAATAGAAAGAACACCTTCTTCAAATCATAGAATCATAGAATCAACCAGCTGGAAGAGACCTCCAAGATCATCCAGTCCAACCTAGCACCCAGCCTTGTACAATCAACTAGACCAGGGCACTAAGTGCCTCCAGGCACACTGCTGAGTGAGGTGAGTGACCTGATGGCAGACAATAGAGGGAAAGCAGAATTACTGAATAACTTCTTTGCTTCAGTCTTTACTGCTAAGGCTGGCACTCAGGAATCCCAGTCCCTGGTGATAAGAGAGAAAGTATGGAGGAGGAAAGACTCCTCCTTAGTTGAAGAGTACTGGGTTAGAGATCACCTAGACAAGCTTCACACTCACAAATCCATGGGCTGCAATAGGATGCACCTATGAGTGTGAAGGCTGAGATTATGGCTAAGCCGCTCTCATCCTCTTTGAAAGGTCATGGAGAGCAAGAGAGGTGCCTGAGGACTGGAGTAAAGCCATTGTCACTCCATCCTTCAAGACAGGCAAATAACAGGCCACTTAGCCTCTCCTCCATCCCTGGAAAGGTGATGGAACAGGTCATGCTGCAGGTTTACTTTCAGCATGTGGAGGAAACTAAGATTATCAGGAATAGCCAACACGGATTCATGAAGGGGAAGTCATGCTTGACCAATCTTAGAGCCTTCTCTGGTGGTGTGACCCACTACGTAAATGAGAGGAGAGTCATGGACGTTGTCCACCTCAAATTCAGCAAGGCTTTTTTACACGTCTCCCATGGTATCTTCATAGGTCATCTTAGGGAGTGTGGATTAGATGAGCACAGAGTGAGGTGGATTGAGAATCAGCTGAATGACAGGGCAAGGGAGGGGATTCTGCCCCTTTACTCTGTCCTTCTGAAACCCCACCTGGAGTACTGCTTACACTTTTGAAGCCCCCAACACAAGAAGGACATAGAACTGTTAGAGCCAGTCTGGAGGAGGCCATGAAGATGCTCAGAGGGCTGCAGCAGCTCTGCTATGAGGACAGGCTGCAAGAGTTTGGGTTCTGCAGCCTGGAGAAGAGAAGGTTTTGAGGAGACTTTGGAGTGGCCTTCCAGTATCAGAAGGGGGCTACAGGAGAGCTGGGGAGGTACTATTGACAAGGTCTTGTGATGACAGGACAAAGAGTAATGAGTTTAAACTGGCAGAGAGGAGATTTAAACTGGATGTTAGGAAGACAGTGAGGGTGGTGAGACACTGGCACAGGTTTCCCAGGGAGGTTGTAGCTTCTCCCTGCCTGGAGGTGTTCAAGGCCAGGCTGGATGAGGCCTTGAGTAACCTGCTCTGGTGGGAGGTGTCCCTGCCTATGGGGAGGGGTTGGAACTGGATGATCTTTCATGTCCCTTCCAACCTAAACCACTCTATGATTCTATGGAAGTTCTCCTCCCCCTCTATTCTGCCCTAATATCCTGGTTTTAACCCAGATGGCAGCTAAGTCCTGGCAGTCCAGCTACAACAGAGAAGTTTTCTCCTTCCCTCTTCCCACCTCCCATCTCGGTGAGCAAGGAGGAAAGGATCTGGGGCAGGGAAAGCCAAAAAGTTAGCTAAGGGCAATTTACTGCTCTATTGCAAAGATATCAGATTACCCATAGAGAAAGCAAAAAATAAAAGGAAACAAAGGTACTAGTGTACACAGCAGATGAAACTGTGGCCCACACAAACCAGAGCAAGAAAGAGAGGAACACCAGTTCAGAAACTGGGGAAGAAGCACACAAAAGAAAATGGAACAAGATCTTTGCAAACTATGGAATATAAACCCTAGCCAACCCCTTTCCTGCCATACAGTGCACACAACAAGATATGATCCAACTTGCTCTGATGCTCTGTGCCATTGTGGGGGTTGGGAGCCAGGACATCCTTTGTCCCTTCTAGAAGTGCCAGTCAGCTTAAATTAATACACCCATGGAGGCTGCGACTGGAGCTTTTACCCAGTGCTCAGCTCATTGGCACAAGCAAGACCAGAAACTACTAGATAGAGTCCAGTGGAGGACCACAAAGATGATTAATAGACTGCATCTTCCAAGTGAGCTAAATCACTTTATCCTGGGAAAAAGAAGACTGGATCTTATCAATGCTTACCAATACCTAAAAAGTAGGGGCCATAGAATGACAGAATGGTTTAGTTTGGAAGGGATATCAAAGCTCATCCAGTTCCAACCCCCTGCCATAGGCAGGGACACCTCCCACTAGAGCAGGTCACTCAAGGCCTCATCCAACCTGGCCTTGAACACCTCCAGGGCGGGAGCAGCCACAACCTCCCTGAGCAACCTGTGCCCAGGGAAAGAACTGGTTGGAAAGAACTTCTTCCTAACATCTACTTTCAATCTTCCCCATCAGTTTAAATCCATTCCTCCTCATCCTGTCATTACAAGCCCTTGTAAATAGTTCCTCTCCAGCCTTCTTGTAGCTCCCCTTCAGATACTGGAAGGCCTCCACAAGGTCTCCTCAAATCCTTCTCTTCTCCAGGCTGAAGAGCCCCAACTCTGTCCTCATAGCAGAGCTGCTGCAGCCCTCCAAGCATCTTCGTGGCCTCCTCTGGACTGGCTCCAACAGTTCCATGTCCTTCTTGTGCTGGGGGCTCCACAACTGCACACAGTACTCCAGGTGGGGTCTCAGGAGAGCAGAGTAAAGGGGGAGAATCCCCTCCCTTGCCCTGCAGCCCACACTGCTCTTGCTGCAGCCCGGCACAGGGTTGCTCTCTGGGCTGCACTCACACTGCAGGCTCCTGTTGAGCTTTTCACCAACCCAGACCCCCAGAGCCTTTTTCCTCAGGGCTGCTCTCAGCCATTTGCCACCCAGCCTGGATTCATGCTTGAGAACGGGGCTGTGCTCTTCTCCGTGGTGGCCAGTGATCGCTCAAGAGGAGTAGGTACAAACTAGAACACTGGAGGTTTCAGTTAAGCATAAGCAAAAACTTCTTTGAGGGTGACAGACCACTGGAACAGGCTGCCCAGAGAGGTTGTGAAGTCTCCTCTGGAGACTTTAAAAAACTCTCCTGGACACACTCGTGCTCGACCTGATCTAGGTGAACCTGCTTTAGCAGGGAGGTTGGACTAGATGACATTTGGAGGTCCCTTCCAACCCCTAAGTCTCAGTTCTGATTTAAATTCCCAGAGACTCTAATAAATTTTGATAGAACCAATGACAATTTGTAAAGTGCCCTTCTCTCTCCCCCCTCCTTCCCCAGAGAAAGGAATTAGAAGTAGAGAGGAAAGGTAAGCACACCCAAATAAATCAATCTCACTCGATTTGGAAGTTAAAAAGGAAAGTTTAACAATGACTTAAAAGGGTATCAGAGGTAGGGAGGTTAGAAAGGTGTAGGGAAGGGGAAAATAACAAATACCAAAAGGCACAAATACAACCCGAGTTTGTGATGGTGACGTGTGTAGAGAGGTGCTGGGGTGCAGAGAGAGCTGCAGAGTGGTCCAGAGAGAGAGTGAAGCAGGAAGTCCCCCTGCTTTTATGGGACAGGAAGGGGGAGTGAGCTAACCATCACCTGGTGGTGTCCAGACCCACCCCTGGGGAGGGGTCCAGACCACCTGAGGTCAAGTGTCGAGTTCAGGGACACTCCTCCTGGAGTGTTAACGGCATACACCCTACCATTTTGTGATTCTGTAATTCTGTGGCTGAGGCCAAATGAGAATCCAGATAGGCAAGTAAGGCAAGTCTCTCACACTGCACAGAAACAGCTTTTTTAGCTTTGAGGCCACTTTCAGAGACTGAAGTAGTCAGTGAGCAGCAAGACAGAACACTACTACAGCTGAGCTTGGGTAGTGGAACGGGCAGGCTTCCTCTGTCCTGACAGCAGAAAATGTAGTTACAGCACCAGAATTTTTACACAGTGACAGGAATAAGAGCAGAATGTCAGCTGCTTTTCCACCTGCCAAAGCTGTCATGCTCAAACGTGCAGGTGGCAGCAGCATGAAGACTTGTTGTTCAGCTGCCAGTGATGCGGTAACACAGCAAAAAGCCCTGCTAAATACCCAGCCCGAAGAGACAGAAGGTAGTCCTCCCACCACTTGGAGTCCGTTCATGAATCTGGTGGTTCCAGCTGTGGGTTCCACGCACAGCTTCACCCCTGCTGCAGGTATCTACATAGACCTGTCTTCTGACCTAGAAGTGCCACTGAATCTACATTTATAAGAGCTCCCCAGAGATTCTTCTCACTGAATCACAGAATGTCAAGGGCTGGAAGGGACCTCAAAAGCTCATCCACTCCAACTGCCCTGCCAGAGCAGGATCTCCTATTCCAGATCACAGAGGAACGCATCCAGGTGGGTTTTGAATACCTCCAGAGAGACTCCATAGTCCCCCTGGCCAGCCTGTCCCAGTGCTCTGTCACCTTCAGAGTGAAAAAAAAAAATCCTCTTCATGTTTGCATGGAACTTCCTATGCCTCAG
>WAAF01003890.1:4718-28387 GCA_013400475.1 Tricholaema leucomelas | reverse complement strand
AGGTTGGCAGAGACCTCCAAGATCATCTATTCTACACTGGAGCAGGCTGCCCAAGGAGGTCATGGATGCCCCTTCCCCTCAAGGCCAGGTTGGATGGGGCCTTGAGCAACCTGGGCTAGTGGAAGGTGTCCCTGCCCATAGCAGGGGGGGATGCAACTAGTTGGTCTTTAAGGTCCCTTCCAATCCAAACCATATAATATGATGTGGTCTGATTGGTTGACCTTCCTTTGTGTGGGCAGAGGAGAACCAGCCATTGAATGGTTTGGGTTGGAAGAGACCTTTAAAGGTCCTCTAGTCCAACTCAAAATGAGAAATCTTATCTAAAAAGTCCTAACAGTGGTTTGCTTGATCAGAGGTATGGTGGCCATCTCTGGAGTCCTTGACACAGGAGACATGGACCTGGACAACCCACTGTGGGTGACCCTGCTTCAGTAGGGGGCTTGGGCTAAATGATCTCTAGGGATGCCTTCTAACATCACCATGCTGGGATTCTGGGACACATTGTACCATGCTTGGCATCCAGTCAGAGCTTCCGGGGCTCTTAAAGTGTGGTTTGGCTTCTCTCTCTATGTTCTCAGGTTTTGTCTCCTATTTATCTTCAGCTTTGGGCAACTCCTCACTGAACTTCTCCTGTGCTGTGGTTTGTTTACATCTGCCAGCTGCCATTTCTGTGTTTCTATTAATGCTTTAATGATTAATTAAAAGTTGACAGGAGATTTTTTTTGTTCCTCCTGCACAGGCATACTGCTGAATGAAAGAACTTGGCTCCTTCTTAACCCAAGAGGAACCCAAGTGCAGACTCCTTTTTAAGCCAACCTGATAATGAAGACTCTAAAACCACCAAATTCCTAATAATAGGAATCAAAAAGATTTTTTTTTCTCTAGGATTACATGAATTTAAAAAGAGGACAAAGCAGAGCAGGAAAAGGGGATGCTCTGGGGATATGGAAAATAAATCCCAGCTCCTTTGAGCACCTCTCTTGGGAGGAAGTTTTTGGCAGAGAGAGTGATTGGCATTGGAATGGGCTGCCCAGGGAGGTGGTGGAGTCACCATCCCTGGAGGTGTTCAAGAAAAGCCTGGATGAGGCACTTAGTGCCATGGTCTGGTTGACTGGATAGGGCTGGGTGCTAGGTTGGACTGGATGATCTTGGAGGTCTCTTCCAACATAGAGTCATAGAATCATAGAATGGTTTAGGTTGGAAGGGACCTCAAGGATCATCCAGCTCCAACCCCCTGCCATAGGCAGGGACACCTCCCACTAGAGCAGGCTGCTCAAGGCCTCATCCAGCCTGGCCTTAAACACCTCCAGGGAGGAAGCATCCACAACCTCCCTGGGCAACCTGTGCCAGTGTCTCACCACCCTCACTGTAAAGAACTTCCTCCTAACATCCAGTCTAAATCTCCCCTCTTCCAGCTTAAACCCATTCCCCCTCGTCCTGACATTACTAGACCTTGTCAATAGTCCCTCCCCAGCCTTCCTGTAGGCTCCCTTCAGATACTGGAAAGCCACTCTAAGGTCTCCTCGAAGCCTTCTCTTCTCCAGGCTGCAGAGCCCCAACTCTCTCAGCCTGTCCTCATAGCAGAGCTGCTGCAGCCCTCTGATCATCTTCGTGGCTCTCCTCTGGACCCGCTCCAGCAGTTCCATGTCCTTCTTGTGTTGGGGTTGATTCTATGATTACTTATCCTGAAACCTAGATAAAAGCAGCATCAAACACTTCCCAAGCTGCTACATGCCCAAATGACAGCACCTGAACAGCAATTTGTCTGTGCCTCTTCCTGCAGCAGTTGAATTAAGGATTGAGTGAGGAGGAGGAGGAGGTGAGGAGAGGAGACTGCGACCCACAGGAAGTTGTTTGCTTTTTCTTCATCAGTTTTGCTTCTTGTTCCATTAGACCAGAGGCTTTGATCAACCTGGTCTAGTGGAACTACCCGTGGCAGAGATTGGAACTAGATGGTCTTCAAGGTCCTTTCCAACCCAACCCATTCTATGAATGTATTTACTGGACATTAAAATTGAATCCTTTCCTCTCCTAGATACCAGCAAAGAACGCAGTAGATCTTCCTGCCCACCCACCTTGATTTTACACACAGAGAGGAAGAGCAGCCCCATGGAGAGCAATGGAGAGAAGGTCTGTGGTGGAATTTCCTCCTCTTGAAACTACTGAGCTGCACCAACTGGAGGCAGGATAAAGAGGTGTTCCCTATGGAGCTGTGCTGGCCATGTGGGGTTGGGTGCCATGGCCAGTTTTTAAGAGCTACTTAATTTTACTGTGAGAGTGGTGAGACACTGGAACAGGTTGTCCAGAAAGATCACAGATGTCACCTTCCTGGAGGTGTTCAAGGCTGGGTTGGTTGAGGCCTTGAGCATTCTGGTCTAGTGGAAGATGTCCCTGCCCATGGCAGGAGAGTTGGAGCATGTTCTTTAAGGTCCTTTCCAACCCAAAGCATTTTATGAATCCATAAATCTATGGAATTTTTCTCAGAGCTTCATAGGTGCTTTGTCTCTGTAGTGGCAGAGCAGTAGAGGAGGGATGATTGCAGGTGGGTTTCTCCCCGTGCTGGAGGAGAATCAAGTTCATGGCAGGTGTGTGTGCAAACACAGGAGTGTGACAAGAGGATGAACCTACTGAGAAGATGAAGTGTGTGTAAAAGGCTACCTATGAACTCCAGCTTGCTCTGGAGCTGGGTCAGCCCCTGCTCAAAGCAGGGTCAGCTTGCTGCACCTCCTGCCACTTACCACAGCCTGTGTCCCATGTTCAAGGGAGAAGGTTTTCATGGTCCTGCCATTTTGGTGTTCCTGGACACTTCTGTAGCCCTCCTCTACAGATGCTTGCACAACCCTTGACTAAAACTTACAGGTGGACATCAACAGATAGCAAAGAGCAGATGCAACTTACACAGAAGGCAATGCTCTGAGTAACTTCAATAGCTTTTACCAAAATGCCTTCCTTGTTGTATGAAGGAGAAGGACCTCAATGATACCTCCTACTTCTGTGGACTAAACTGAGATGTTCTGCTTCTTGCTCCACTCATGCAGACATTCTGAAAATGGCTAAAGCTGAAGCAGGGACCTTTTGTCCCCTTCTCAAGGGACTAAGCCTTACTCCAGGTCTGGAGATATGGAGGAACATCTCAGACTTGAAAAGCAGCAGTAAAGGTCCACCTTGGAGCAGCTATGGCCTGTATCCCCCACTTGTCCTCCATGTACATGCTCTCCAGTTCAAGAGAGACAGAGAACTACTGGAGACTTTGGTGGAGGCTCTGAAGATGCTGAGGGGCCTGGAGCATCTCTGTGGGGGGGACAAGCTGAGAAGCTTGGGGCTGCTAAGCCTGGGGAAGAGCAGCCTGAGAGGGAATCTGATCAATGCTCATCAAGAGCTAAAGGACTTGTAGGGGGGACAAGAGGATGGGGGCCAGGCTCTTCTTGTCAGTGATGCCCAGTGACAGGACAAGGGGCAATGGGCACAAACCGGAACCCAGGAGGTTCCCCCTGAAGATAAGGAGAAAGTCGTTTGGTGTGAGGCTGCTGGAGGTCTGGAGCAGGCTGCCCAGAGAGGTTGCAGAGTCTCTTTCTCTGGAGAGATTCCAAACCCATCTGGCCATACCGATCCTGGGCAAGCTACCATGGGTGCCTCTGCCCCAGGGGGGTTGGACTGGATGATTTCCAGAGGGCACTTCCATCTCCCACCATGATGGCTCTCTGGGGTTCCGTGAAGTGCTTTCTCACCACCTGTGCCATCCACAAGCCTTCCTTGTTCGTTTCTCCAGTGTCCCTGATGCTTTCTGTATGGACTCAGGACTGGTGATGCTGGGAGCATCCCCTTACCTGCCCCTGCCCTTCCTTAGGATGGGTAGATCTCCAGCCACCCCAGTGAGGTGTTGGCATGGGTTGTCTGCTGGGTTTACATTTGTTTTCCTGGAAGCAGGGTAGAGTTATTTCCCATTTCTCTGGGCTATTCTGAAGGTCTCAGGAGGGAGTTCCTAAAGGCACTTCTGGAACAACAGAAGAAGGATGGTCCACTTTACATTGGTTTGTATAACGACAGCCTTCTGCACCTGATTTGTTGATTAGTCTCTACCTGTCTTTCCAGGAGCACTCTTTTAAACTGGTAACTGAAGATGACAGCATGTCAAATGTCAACAAGCCTGTGGCATCCACACCAGTGCCAGGTTCACCATGGTAAGCCAGTGTCATCAGACCTTCTAGAAGCTATCCATCAGTGGCATTTCTCTTGCCAGCCATCCATTAGTGGTCTGCTACTTGGAACAAATGCCCTGGCCTGGGAGTTAAGTATCAATGCTGGAGCTTTTCCTCATTAATCATGACTTTAGGAGGTGACCACAAATGTGATGTGAGCCAGCTCCCTGGGATCACAGTATTACAGAATGATTTGGGTTGGAAGGGACCTTAAAGATCATCTAGTTCCAATGCTGTGCCATGGGCAGGGACACCTTCCACTAAACCAGGCTGCTCAAGGCCAAATCCAGCCATGAAAAATCTGTGGGCAGTGTGGTGCTGAGCTCCATCTGAGCTAGGACTAGGTCTGGCGGTAGGCTCTGTCTTACATGGCTTGAGGACCCAGCTTGGATCATGCTTGGATGAATCAAAGGGGAAATACAAGATCTGTCAGATCCCTTTTCTTTCCCAATTATATCATTGCAGGGATCTTTGGGTGGTCTTTCAGGGCTTCAAGGGGCAGATCAGGAAGCTGGAGATGGACATTAGAGTAGGGCCTGTTGTGATAGAAGAAGGGATGATGCTTTGAACTCTAAGATGGAAATTCAGACTGGAGAAAAGGCACAGAGAGAGTGATTGCCACTGGAATGGGCTGCCCAGGGAGGTGGTGGAGTCACCGTCCCTGGGAGTGTTCAAGAACAGACTGGATGAGGCACTTAGTGCCATGGTCTGGTTGACTGGATAGGGCTGGGTGCTAGGTTGGACTGGATGATCTTGGAGGTCTCTTCCAACCTGGTTGATTCTATGATATGTTTGACATTGAGTGTGGTGAGAGCCTGCCTTAAGTTGCCCAGAGAGGTGGGAGATGCCCCATCCCTGGAAATATTGCAGATCAGGTTGTTTGGACCTTTGAGCAACCTGCTTCAGTTGCAGATAGAATAGGATAGAATCAACCAGGTTGGAAGAGATGTCCCTGCTGACTGCAGGGGGTTGGACTGGATGACTTTCATAGGTCCCTTCCATTGTGATCCTGCTTTAGCAGAGAAGGTGGACTGGATGATCTCCAGAGGTCCCTGCCAATCCTTGCCATGCTGGGATTCTGGGATGAGATGTTTGCTAGTTTTCATTATGATTCAGGAGGTGCAGGTCTGAGATTGATGCTGTTTGTTTATTGCACACAGACCTAGTGGAGCACAACTTGAGGCTTTGAATGTCTCTGCTGGATGGTGCCATGCGCATTTGCATGTGATTTTTAGCTGATTCGAAATGAATGTCAGGACAAAACACTGAGCTGCTCTCATGCATATTTTAACCAAGCAAGTCAAGAAGGTGTGGTGTCTGCAGCCACAGCTTGGTTCTATTTGTTAAATTGCAAGCAGAGCCTGTAAAGATCAATCAAAACCCTTGTGGGAGACTTCTGAGGTTGCTGATTCATCGACTCCTAGATTCATAGACTTAGAATGGTTTGGGTTGGATGAGGCCTTAAGGATCATCTAGTTCCAACCCCCCTGATGTGAGCAGAGACACCAACCACTAGACCAGATTGCTAATGGCCTCATCTCAACCTGGCCTCAAACATATCCTGGGAGGGGGCACCACATCCTCCACCACAAACCCTATCAGGCTGAGGCTGAGGGAGCTGGGGTGGTTCAGCCTGGAGAAGAGGAGGCTCAGGGGGGACCTCATTGCTGTCTACAACTACCTGAAGGGAGGTTGTAGCCAGGTGGGGGTTGGTCTCTTCTCCCAGGTAACCAGCAACAGAACAAGGGGACACAGCCTCAAGTTGTGCCAGGGGAAGTCTAGGCTGGATGTTAGGAGGAAGTTGTTGGCAGAGAGAGTGATTGGCATTGGAATGGGCTGCCCAGGGAGGTGGTGGAGTCACCGTCCCTGAAGGTGTTCAAGCAAAGCCTGGATGAGGCACTTAGTGCCATGGTCTGGTTGACTGGATAGGGCTGGGTGCTAGGTTGGACTGGATGATCTTGGAGGTCTCTTCCAACCTGGTTGATTGTATTCTATTCTCCCCATTATACCTGTCCAGTGTAGAGCACAGTGGGAGCAGGCTGAGGTGCTGCAGGGATGCCATGCTTCTAGTTCAGCTAGATAGGTAGACTCTGATGACCACCTGCCAGCACCAGATGCAGCTCTGGTTCATGGACATCAAAACCATGGCTGCCCAGCAGCAGCTTGAGGACATTAAAGCTATGGCCACCAAGCTCTGCTGCTGAGGCTTTTGCCACTTGCTGCTCTGATCCATGACTTTAAAACATGAAAACATAAGTACAAGTGTTGTGAGGAGCAGCTGAGGTACCTGGGGTTGTTCAGTCCAGAGAAAAGGAGCCTTGAGGGAAGACCTCCTGGCTCTTTACAGCTCTCTGAAAGGAGGTTGGAGCCAGGTTGGTCTCTTCCTCCAAGGAACAAGTGACAAGACAAAAGAAAATAGCCTCAGGTTGCCCCAGGTGAGGTTTAGGTTGGACATGAGGAATAATTTCTTTCCCAGAAGGGTTGTCAAGGTCTGGCGGAGGCTCTCCAGGGCAGTGGTGGAGTGCCCACCCCTGGAAAGGTTTCAAAGCCATGTAGATGTGGTGCTGAGGGACGTAGTTTAGTGGTTACCTGAAAGTGGTGAGTTAATGCTTGGACTTGATGATCTTGGAGATCTCTTCCAACCTAAACCATTCTGTGCTTCTGGTGGTAAATGTATTTTCCTGTGGCTTCTCTTGTCGCGAGCACCATGGTCTTCCTCCACACCTTGTTCTTTTTCTCCTCAGTGACAGAACATTTCATCTACTGCTATATTTTGGGGGGAGGGCGAGTTAGGGGGGCAGTTGTTTAGACCACTTGCCTGATATTTTAGTGATATGGAGAGAGTTTCTCTACCTGAGGTGACCAGTGTGGACTGCTAGGGGCTGGGGCAGAGGAGTCTCACCCAGCCACTACCAATGGGGATACTGTAGGGCAGCTGTGGGTTGATGTCTTGTTCCTGGGTGTATCTGACATTATCTAAGCCTAGTTTATCACTTGGAATAGGTGTGTAGTCTGGACTGGAGATGACCGGGTCTTCTTCTTCAACCCTACAATGCAGCTGTCAGTCTGGGAGAAGCCAATGGACCTGAAACACCGTGGTGACATCAATCGGATCATCGAGGACCCTCCTCACAAGCGCAAGCTGGAAGCTGCAGCAAGTAACTAAAGCCCTGTGATTATTTGCCTCTCTTTAAGCTCCAAATAGCAAATCATAGTTGGTCACTGAAAACCTTCAGGAGATGTTTGGTCAGTGCCACCAGAGTGGGCTTTCCTTTGAGGTTTCATAGCTTCAGGAGAAGTTTGATCAGTGTCACCAGAGTGAGCTTCCTTTTGAGGTTTCATAGCTTCAGGAGAAGTTTGATCAGTACCACCAGAGTGGGTTTCCTTTTGAGGTTTCATACCTTCAGGAGAAGTTTGATCAGTGTCACCAGAGTGGGCTTCCCTTTAAGGTTTCATACCTTCAGGAGAAGTTTGATCAGTACCACCAGAGTGGGCTTCCCTTTAAGGTTTCATAGCTTCAGGAGAAGTCTGATCAGTGTCACCAGAGTGAGCTTCCTTTTGAGGTTTTATACCTTCAGGAGAAGTCTGATCAGTACCACCAGAGTGGGCTTCCCTTTAAGGTTTCATAGCTTCAGGAGAAGTTTGATCAGTGTCACCAGAGCAGACTTCCCTTTGAGGTTNCTTGGGATCATCAAGCCCTTGTACTAATATCCCACCTAAACCTCCTCTGGCACAATATCAAGACTCATTATGAAGCTTGGCCATGTGTGGCCATGTAAGTGTACATAACACTGCTTTTTCAGACATTCAACTACCAGTAGAGCAAAGCTGTGGAGTTACAACCACCACTCCACTCCTGGTGTTGCAGAGTAACTCCAAGGCAATGTTCCACTCTGGGATTGGCCATCAAACCTACCCTTGAAGGACTCTGAGGCTGCATCATCAGGCATACCAAACACCAAGCATGTGGAGTAGATGTGTATTTCTGGAGTCTAAAGTTCTTTTGCCACATGTAACCTACAGTTTCCATCACCATTCAGATGGACAGACCATCAGAAGTCATGTCTGTCCAGTGCTTGGAAGATCAGAGTGCAATCATTAACCTAGCACTGCCAGGCCACCATTAACTATGTCCTTCAGTACCACATTTCTAGGGCTTTGAAACACCTCCAGGGATGGGGAATCCACCACTGCCCTGGGCAGCCTGGGCCAGGCCTTGACAACCCTTTCCAGGCTGCCCAGGGCAGTGGTGGATTCCCCATCCCTGGAGGTGTTTCAAAGCCCTAGAAATGTGGTACTGAAGGACATAGTTAATGGTGGCCTGGCAGTGCTAGGTTAATGATTGCACTCTGATCTTCCAAGCACTGGACAGACATGACTTCTGATGGTCTGTCCATCTGAATGGTGATGGAAACTGTAGGTTACATGTGGCAAAAGAACTTTAGACTCCAGAAATACACATCTACTCCACATGCTTGGTGTTTGGTATGCCTGATGATGCAGCCTCAGAGTCCTTCAAGGGTAGGTTTGATGGCCAATCCCAGAGTGGAACATTGCCTTGGAGTTACTCTGCAACACCAGGAGTGGAGTGGTGGTTGTAACTCCACAGCTTTGCTCTACTGGTAGTTGAATGTCTGAAAAAGCAGTGTTATGTACACTTACATGGCCACACATGGCCAAGCTTCATAATGAGTCTTGATATTGTGCCAGAGGAGGTTTAGGTGGGATATTAGTACAAGGGCTTGATGATCCCAAGGGCCTTTTCCAACCTGGTTAATTCTGTGATGATAAGAGTTTCTCTTTTTTATGCTGCATTGCATAACTGCTACTTATCTCTTTTTGGAAAATAAATGAGGTGCAAACTCTACTACTAACCTACTCCCCACAGGGAGGTGGTGGAAGACTCATCCCTGGAGGTCTCTAAGGCCAGGCTGGATAGGGCTCTGAGCAACCTGATCTAGTGTGAGGTGTCCCTGGCCATGGCAGGGGGGTTGGAGGTAGATGCCCCTTGAGGTCTCTTCCAGCCCTGACTGTTCTCTGAGTCTATGAAGTTTCTTGGCTGCAAGAGTGGTCAGGCATTGGAACAGGCTGCCCAGTGAGGAGGTAGAGTCGCCATCCCAGGGGGGAGTTCAAGAAACATGTGGCCATGGCACTTGGGGACATGGCGTAATGGCCATGTTGATGTTAGGTTGATGATTGAACTTAATGGTCCTGGAAGTCTTTTCCAACTGAAACAATTCTATGATTCTATATAAGAGACAGCAAAACGGGCTAAAGCAGGGAAATTCTGGTGTGAGCTGGCACAGAATCATAGAACGGTTCAGGTTGGAAGTGAGCTCCAAAGGTCGTCTAGTCCAACCCCACCGCAGTGAGCAGGGACATCCTCAGGTAGATCAGGTTACCCAGAGCCCTGTCGAGCCTTACCTCCAGGGATGGGACCTCAGCTACCTCCCTGGGAACACTGTTCCAGTGTTTCACCACTCTCATGGTTAAGAGCTTGTTCCTAACATCCAACCTAAATCTACTCTTCTCTAATTTAAAACCTCGTGGGTAAGAGCTTGTTCCTGACATCCAACCTAAATCTACTCCTCTCTAATTTAAAACCTCATGGTTAAGAGCTTGTTCCTGACATCCAACCTAAATCTACTCCTCTCTAATTTAAACTCATTGGTCCTCTGTTAGACCCCAAGCGTTTTCGTTGGCTCAAACAGCTCCACTGAGGGGCAGAGAGGTGCACACGGTCTGGGGGCGATGTCCTCGGCTCGGGCCTGCCGCACAGCGGGTGAGAGGAAAACGGAGGACTGCCAGGGAGTAGGAGGGCGCAGGGCGCTGAAGGAAGTGGCTCAGCTCTGCTCCACTCCGCTACCCCTCCTTGCCGCCGCCCTCACTGCCCCGAGCCTATCCCCGCCGCTGCCTGCGCGCTTAGAGGACTCCCCGCCGGGCAGCGACGGGGCAAGGTGCCGCTCCCGCTCCGCGCCGGGCAGCGACGGGGCAGGGTGCCGCTCCGCTCCCGGCAGCGACGGGGCAGGGTGCCGCTCCGCTCCCGGCAGCGACGGGGCAGGGTGCCGCTCCGCGCCCGGCAGCGACGGGGCAGGGTGCCGCTCCGCGCCGGGCAGCGACGGGGCAGGGTGCCGCTCCGCTCCCGGCAGCGACGGGGCAGGGTGCCGCTCCGCTCCCGGCAGCGACGGGGCAGGGTGCCACTCCCCGCCGCCGCTCCGCACCGCCTCTCCGCTCCTGCTGCCTTTGCTGCGCTGCCTTGCCTCCGCTCGGTTCCCATCCTTCGCTGCCTGCGTCCCGGAGACAAGCCGCATGGCGCTGCCCTGCTTGGCGCTGCCCTGCTTGGCGCTGCCTGCGGAGGAGACGTTAGTGAGTCCTTCAGGCTGCCAGGTCATAAAACCAGAGAATGGTTTGGGTTGGAAGGGACCTTAAAGATCATCCAGTTCCAACCCCCTGCCATGGGCAGGGTTGCTCAAAACCTTATCCAACCTGGCCTTGAACACCTCCAGGAGTGTCTTTATAGTTGTATTTTTGAGGGGAGGGAGAATGGAAACAGTAACAAGGCTTAAATGATGGCACAAATGAACCCTGAGCAGTTTTCTTCACCAGGTGAACAAAGAGGAGGAAAATGGTTGGGATTGTTGCTCTTTCTTTCATTTGGCTGAAGGTGGTGGTGAGGGTATGATGAAATATGTGTTAGACTCTGTGAAAAATGGAAGAGAAAAGAAAAGGTTCAGCTGAATGTTGAGAAATAAAAGGTTAAGCCGAGGAATTTGTGTTCTCTTTTTTTCCAGTTTCAATCTAATGACTCCTTTTTTTATCTCTTTTTTAGCAGATAAATGTCTTAGTTCTGGTCCAGGGGATGAAAGTGATGATCTGAGCATCAGAACTAAGAGAAATAAGTAAGTTGTGAAGCATATTTTGTTATTTCTGTTAGGAAGCTAATGTCTGGTGCAATTAAATTCAATTAATTTCAATTAATTTCTTCTGGATGGTAAATAATGAGTCAGTCCCAAGGTGTTCCATCTTCACCAAGCTCCTCAAGGGTCTGTACTGGAACCAGTGCTGCTCCATACCCTCATCAATGCTATAGAGCAAGTTTGCAGGTGACACTAAGCTGAGTGGTGTGGTTGATAAGACTGAAAGAAGGGATCTGTGCCATCCAGTGGGACCTGGAGAAGTGGGCTGAGGGAAATACCATGAGGTTAAATAAGGCAAAGTGCAAGGTCCTGCACCTAGATTGGGGTAATCCTTGACATCACTCCAGGCTGGGGGAGGATGAAATTGAGAGCAGCTCTGCAGAAAAGGACCTGGGGGTACTGATGGATGAAAAGTTGGGCATGAGCCAGTACTGTGTACTTGCAGCCCAGAAGGCCAATGGCCTCCCGGGCTACATCAAAGGCAGCATGACCAGCAGGTCAAGAGGCTCTACTCTACCCTGCTGAGACCACCCTGGAGTACTGTGTCCAGTCCTCAACACAAAGAGGACACGGACCTGCTGGAGCTGGTTCAGAGGAGGCCATAAAGGTGATCAGAGGGCTGTAGGGTCAGACAGAGAGAGTTTGGGCTCTTCAGTCTGGAGAAGAGAAGGCTGCGAGGATACCTTAGAGCAACGTTTCAACATCTGAAAGGAACCTAGAGGAAGGCTGGAGAGGGACTGTTTAGATGAGCCTGTGGTGACAGGACAAGGGGCAGTGGTGTGAAACTGGAGTGGAATACGTTTTAGGTTGGCTATTACAGTATCACAGTGTCACAGTATCACCAAGGTTGGAAGAGACCTCGCAGATCATCACATTCAACCCTTTACCACAGAGCTCAAGGCTAGACCATGGCACCAAGTGCCACGTCCAATCCTGCCTTGAACAGCTCCAGGGACGGCGACTCCACCACCTCCCTGGGCAGCCCATTCCAGTAGCCAATGACTCTCTCAGTGAAGAACTTTCTCCTCACCTCAAGCCTAAATTTCCCCTGGCGCAGCTTGAGGCTGTGTCCTCTTGTTCTGGTGCTGGCTGCCTGAGAGAAGAGAGCAACCTCCTCCTGGCTACAACCACCCCTCAGGTAGTTGTAGACAGCAATAAGGTCTGCCCTGAGCCTCCTCTTCTCCAGGCTAAACAATCCCAGCTCCCTCAGCCTCTCCTCGTAGGGCTGTGCTCGAGGCCTCTCCCCAGCCTCGTTGCCCTTCTCTGGACACGCTCAAGCATCTCAATGTCCCTTCTAAACTGGGGGGCCCAGAACTGGACACAGCACTCAAGGTGCGGTCTAAGCAGTGCAGAGTACAGGGTTTTTTTACAATGAGGGTAGTGAAATACTGGAACAGGTTGCTCAGGGATGTGGTTGAGGCCCCATCCATGGAAATATTAAAAATGGGACTTGATGTGGCCTTGGGCAGCCTGATCTAGTTGGAGATGACCCTGCTGACTGCAGGAGGATTGGACATGATGACCTTTGACAGTCCCTTACAACCCGATGCACTGTGAATCTCCTTTTCCCTCAAACATCATCTTTTTTCTGTCTGAACATCTCCCCCCTCCTTTGAAACGATTAAAAAAAGGAAAAGGGCTCCTAGAATGTGCAGTTATTTCAAAGCCAGTGGATAAAAGCTTCATCTCCATTGAAGTGAAGCAGGGGAGTTTATTTTCCATCAGGGTTGCCAAGGTTTCAGTCAACTTGTAGAAAGCTGTAGCCAGGCTACGAGCTCAGAAACATCCAGAGGTTTTTCTGTTACTGTTCTTTTCTCTGACCTTTATCACTGTGTGTCTGTCAAACTCTCATGAAATAACAGGCAAAAAAACAAGTACCAAAGAAGCCTTTCCCAAAACAGCCAGGAATTAAATCAAACCTTTGTGTTTCACCACTGCAAGCTCCAATGATCCCATCAGTGAGAAGCCAAATTTACTTCTCGTGGCCCAGAGATGTTGTGGAAACCCCATCTCTGGAAGTGTTCAAGCCCAGGTTGGATGAGGCCTTGAGCAACTCAGTCTAGTGGAAGGTGTCCCTGCCCCTGTGGCAGGGGGGATGGAACTAGATGATCTGTAAGGCCTCTTCCAACCCGAACCATTCTATGCTTCTAGTTGAAGGATTAGCTTAAAGATATTCTATTCTCTCTAGATCTAAAGATACCCTGTCCTATGTTTGCTTCCCCCAAAACAAGGACATGGATCTGTTGGAGTAGGTCCAGAGGAGGGCTATGAAGGTGATCAGAGGGTTTGAACACCTCCCTTGGGGAGAGAGGCAGAGAGAGCTTGTTCAGTCTGAGAAGAGAAGGATCTGGGAAGACCTTAGAGCAGCCTCACAGTACCTGAAGGGGGCTTCAGGGTTGCTGTGGAGGGACTTTTTCTAAGGGCTTGTGGTGATAGGGTGAGAGGTGATTAGAAATCTAGAGCAGATTGGGCCCTGGGAGGGAGCTCTTCACAATGAGGATGTTGAGATGCTGGAACAGGCTGCCCAGGGAAAAGAAATCATTGCCCCTGGAGGTGTGCAAAAAAAGTGTGGACGTGGCACCTGAGGACATGGTTTAATGCCCATGGTGGTGTTGGGTTGATGGTTAGACTGGATGATTTTAGAGGTATTTTCCAGTCTTAATGATTGTATAATTACTTGCTAAAGAAATTTGTATTCTCTATTGTTTTATGGCATGAGGAGAAAAAAAAAATCCATGTGGTTTCAGCATCATTTTTGGTGGCTTCAGGAGGTCTGAAAGAAAGAGGAGCCCTTCTGGTGCTTGGCTGGTGGAGTTGTGTGCTGTTTTTCTTTGGGTTTTGGCTTCAAAAAGCTCTTTGTGTGCAGTAGAAAATTGAATTGGGCCTTTCATGGATCATGTCACAGCACAAAAATTTGCAGTTCCAATCTGAAAGTCATTGTCATTCTGTGAGGAACACCAGTGTGGTACCTCTCAAATCAGTAGTAATGCAGCCTCGTTGGAGGATAAATGTAAGAGTAATGTAATTATTTGTAGAAGGAAGATGATCTGCTGGAGCTCACATTGCCTACTCATCTCATCCATTGGTTTGGAAATGTTAATATGTTTTCCTCTGGATATTTCAAACTGAGTTTTATTCCACATTGGTGAATATTCCATCAGGAGAAAACATGGTCATGCCTGGTTGGAGGCTAAAAACCCACAGCCCTGCTTTCATTATCCTCACTTGAACTTTGTCAGCATGTAAAGCCTGCTGATCTTTCCAGAAAAAGCCTCAGTTTGTGCTGAACTCATTTGATACTTGGGGCATTGAGATGGGCCTCATGTGAAGTTGGACCTGATGGTACTGAAAGCATTAAGGATGGACCCTGGTCAGAAGCCTGATTTTGAGGTCTGAGTTGGCCAGCCTCTCTGAAGGCAGGAGCTTGTTAGCCCCAAGGCAGGGATTGTCTCTCTGTGCTGGGCACTGGTGAGGCCACACCTTGAATCCTGAGTTCACTTTTGGGCTGCTCACCCCAAGGAGGACATTTTGATGCTGGAGAAGATCCAGAGAAGTGCAACAAAGCTGATGAAGGGTCTGGAGAACAGGTCCTGCTGGCTATACTATTGCAGATCCAGGCCAGGATGCTGTTGACCTTGGCCACCTGGGCACACTTCTGGCTCTGTCCACCTGGGCACACTTCTTGCTCTGGCCATCTGGGCACACTTCTGGCTCATCTTTACCTGCTGTCAAACAACAGCTTTAGGCCCTTTTCCACCTGTCAACTTTCCAGCCACTGTGCTCCAAGGCTGGGCTGCTGCTCCTTTATGGTGGCCACTTGCACTGAAGTGTCCTGTCTTGAAGTTGTAGGGATCTTGCAGGCAGAGTGAGCCAGGCAGTGAGTGGTGTTTTCCCAGGAACACCAATTTATCCTGATCAGGTGCAGTCTTGGCAGAAGGCTGTCAGGTAAAAGCAGACCCTGTGGCACTTGGCAAAGGGCTGGTTTCTCACTGGTGCCACATAGCAAGGTTGTCCACGCGATGTGTTGCCCGCAGATTTCCCTTAGGAGTGAGTTTATGGTGTCCATGGGGACAAAAAAACCCACTTAATGTTGACTTCCCAGTCTGAAGGCACTGAAATAGAGGAGAGGAAAATAAAACCAGATGAGTCCTTTCAATCACTGCTGTAAAGTCTCTTCTCTTGGACAAATTTTATATGAAGCTGTCACTTTTACTGTAGCTTGAACTATAACATTGTGCTTCTCTGATCTAGTTATACCTCCAGACCATCCTTCCACACAAGAAGATGTCAGAGATCCCTTGGCAGGGCCCTCAAGCCCTGCAGTTTACCAATGAACTGCAGATCTGGGTCACTTCTCAACTGTCCTGTCAGATTCCATTCCATGCACACGAGGAAGTCCTGTTGGCCTTCCTCACGTGGGATGTTTCTGGAGAGGATTAAAAATCTAATCCCAGATTGTGGAATCTCCTTCTCTGGGGACTTTCAAAGCCCACCTGAGCATGATCCTGAACAGCTTGTTGGAGGTGACCCTGCTTTAGCAGGAGGGTTGGACTGGATGATCTCCAGAGGTCCGTTTCAAGTCCCACCATGCTGGGATGCTGTGAATTGACAATTACTGAATTCTCTTTTTTGTCTTAACTCGTTAAAGAACAGAAGATTCCCAAGCTGCTGACCAGGGGAAGGCTGAAATGGAGGAGAAAACTGAGGAAACATCAGCAGCTCAGGTCACACCTCCCTTAGAGGAGCGCATCACTCACTTCCGAGACATGCTTCTGGAGAGAGGGGTAAGGAATGGGCTGACTTCCTCTGACATAGGCTCAGCAGGGCAGGGGGACCAGCACCAAACATCATCATGTGAGTCCTGCATGGACCCCAGAGGTGTTCATCATGTGATGAGCAGAGCATGGAAGATGCATTCCACAGCACCAAGCTATGAAATGTTCCTGGCATGTTCTTTGCTTTCCTCTTTGTTTTTTGCCATGGGAGAGGTTTCATCGCTGCAAGCTGCAATGATCCCAGCAGCGGGAAGCCAAAGATACTTCTTGTGACCTAGAAAAGTTGTAGAAGCCCCAGCCCTGGAAGTGTTCAAAGTCAAGTTGAGTGGAAGTTTGAGCAGCCTGATCTAGTTGAAGGTGTCCCTGCCCATGTCAGGGGGTTGGACTGGATGACTCTTTAAGGTCCCTTCCAATCCAAACCATTCTGGCATTCTGTAAGCTACAGATTAAGGCTAGGCTGGATGAGGCTGTGGGCAGCCTGATCTAGGGTAGGGTGTCCCTGCCCATGGCAGGGGGTTGGAACTAGCTGATGCTTGTGGTCCCTTCCAACCCTGACTGATTCTATGATTCCATGATAACTTAATAACATCTGCTGAGCGATTTTGTAATGAGCTTCAGCCTGGGTTTTGCTGCCTGTGGTTGCACTTAGATACCTGTTTTGAAACAACCACATACATGTGACTGTCAATATGAGGAATTTTGGATCCTCTTATTTATAAACATGAAGCCACCTCCTCCAAAAGTTCATCTCAAAGGGTCCCTTCTTCCAGAGAGCTGATCATTGTCAGCGTGACTGGAATCGAGAAGCCTTCCAGGGTTAGGTCCTAAATGCTGTGAATGTAAATGGGTGGATAATGGAGCAATGTATGCAGATCTTCTCCCTCCCTCTATGCCTCTACAAATATGTATTCTGGAGAGGTTTCTGCAATTGCTGGGAGGGAGGTAAAAAAAAGCCATCCAAGGTGTCTGCTGTTAGGCAGTAAAGCCTGTAAAATTCATCACTGGTAATCAGCAGACTCTAAAGGTAGATAATTAGAGCTTCAGAAGCTCAACAGTAAATTATCTCCACGCCAGACCTGCTCCATTAATATATTTAGTTATTTGTGCTTAAGAAATGCAGGAGTGCTGTAAATGAAACCTGGTGGAAAGCCTTCTGCTGTTCTCTTCTAAGTCAGAGGGAGCAGTAAGTCAAAACGAAAGCATAAGGCATGTGGTGTGGACAAGGGGATTGAGTGCACCCTCAGTCAGTTTACAGATGGTGATAAATTGAGTGGAAGTGTTGATGTGGTGGAGGGTAGGAAGGCCCTGCAGAGTGATCTGGCCAGGCTGGATCAGTGAGCCAAGCTCAGTTGGATGAGGTTCACCAAGGCCAAGTGCAAGGTGTTTGACTTGGGTCACAATAACCCCATGAGTGCTCCAGGCTGTGGGTGGAGTGACTGGCAACTGCCTGGCAGAAAAGGACTTGTGGGCACTGGTTAATAACAGCTGAAGCTGAGCCTGCAGTGTGCTCAGCTGGCCAAGGAGGCCACCAGCATCCTGGCCTGGATTAGCAGTTGTGTGGCCAGCAGGACCAGGGCATTGATTGTCCCTCTGTGCTGGGCAGTGATGAGGCCACACCTCAAATTCTGGCTTTGCTTTCGGCCCCTCACTCCAAGAAAGATTTTGAGGGGCTGGAGTGTATCAAAAGAAGTGCAGCAAAGACGGTGAAGGCTCTGGACAACAGGTCTGGTGAGGAGCAGCTGAGGCACCTGGGGTTTAGTTTGGAGAAGACGAGGCTGAGGGGAGACCTCATTGCTCTCAACCTCTCGCCCTGACAGGAGGTTGGAGTGAGATGGGCATTTGGGCTCTTCTCCCTAGTATCAAATGATAGGGCAAGAGGAAATGGCCTGAAATGGTGCCAGGGGAGGTTTAGGCTGGAGATCAGGAACAATTTCTTTGCTGCAAGAATTGTAGAATCATAGAATCAACCAGGTTGGAAGAGACCTCCAAGCTTATCCAGTCCAACCTAGCACCCAGCCCTATCCAGTCAACCAGACCATGGCACTAAGTGCCTCATCCAGGCTTTTCATAGAATCATAGAATGGTTTAGGTTGGAAGGGACCTCAAGGATCATCCAGCTCCAACCCCCTGCCATAGGCAGGGGCACCTTCCACTAGAGCAGGTTGCCCAAGGCCTCCTGTTTCTTGAACACCTCCAGGGATGGTGACTCCACCACCTCCCTGGGCAGCCCATTCCAATGCCAATCACTCTCTCTGCCAACAACTTCCTCCTAACATCCAGCCTAGACCTCCCTCAGCACAACTTGAGACTGTGTCCCCTTGTTCTGTTGCTGGTTGTCTGGGAGAAGAGACCAAACCCCACCTGGCTACAACCTCCCTTCAGGGAGTGATCAGGCATTGGAACAGGCTGCCCAGGGAGGTGGTGGAGTCACCATCCCTGGAGGTGTAGAAGATATGTACAGACAGGGCACGTGGGGACACAATCTAATGTCCATGGTGGGGCTGGGTTGACAGTTGGCCTGGATGATCTTAGAGGGCTTTTCCAACTGAAACAACCCTAAGTTTCTATGTAGGGGAGCTGCAAGACAAGAAGAGATGACTTTTGAAGGAACAACCCTAAGCTTCTATGTAGGGGAGCTGCAAGACAAGAAGAGATGACTTTTGAAGGAACAACCCTAAGCTTCTATGTAGGGGAGCTGCAAGACAAGAGGAGATGACTTTTGAAGGAGGCATCCCCAAATCACCACACATCTAAAAATTTAGCCTGAATATCATTTTTTCCCATTTCTAAGAACTCTAAGAGGAAAACCAATCCACTTAAACCACTTGGCTTCAGCAGAGCTTCCCTGCCTGAGTGCTAATTGCTCTGTTTTAATGATACTTCACCTCCTTAATTTTTTGTAGTGAATTTACTCTTCTTTGTAATTAGATGGAGTGATTAGAATATTTGATGTTACTCCAGAGTTTGCTGTAATGAAGCAATTAGCAGTCATGGTGTGTGAGGTACTGAAATCAAGCAGGAGAACTCAGTCATCTTCTTCTAGAATGTTTCAGAGAATGGGTTGGGTTGGAAGGGACCTTGAGAATCATCTAGTTCCAGCCCCACAGCTCTGGGCAGGGATACCTTCTGCTAGACCAGGTTGCTCAAGGCCTCATCCAGTGTGGCCTTCAATGCCTTTATGAAGCCCTAAGCAAAAGGAACTTGGCCATTGAGGGACCTGCTCTGAGTATGTGGTGGTCCTCACAGCCTACAAAGAGCTTTCAGAGAAGGTACAAGAATCTCTGTAGGAGCCTGATACCCTCACTGCATGTGGCTGTAGGAAGGTGAGTGGAGGCACAGGGCTTGGGTGGACAACCAGGGTGCCAGTTTGAGCCCCAGAACTAAGCGTGGTGGGAGCTGGAAGGGACCTCTGGAGGTCATCAAGTCCCTTCACACTCCAAAAGCAGGTTCACAGAAGAAGTGGTGGATCCAGTGGGAAGTGGAAGAAACCTTTAAATGTAGGAGGGAAGTGGCACATTTATTACTAACCATTGTGCTTTGAAGACATGTCACAAGGTCAGGGCTGTGCCTCGATGGACCTCTCTACCTTGCCAAAGGGAAGAGAATGGGAGGAAGGGAAAGAGAGTGAGGGGGTGGGAAAGAAACTCCACCAGCTGGAATGGAATGAAGAACAATGCCATGGAACACAGAGACACAAATCAACATGGAAACCAACCCCTGATGGCAATGATGGCACCATTGGCACCACTGATACTGGGGGCAGGCACTGGACTCAGCAGGAAATGGGAACTGGATTCAGAGATGGATTCAGAAATACAGGGATGGGGACAGAAGGACAAGGGAGGTTATTCTTCCCCTGTACCCAGCGCTGGTCAGGCCACACCTTGAGTGCTGTGTCCAGTTCTGGGCTCCTCAATTCAAGAGAGATGTTGAGGTGCTGGAAGGTGTCCAGAGAAGGGCAACAAAGCTGGTGAGGGGCCTGGAACACAAACCCTATGAGGAGAGGCTGAGGCAGCTGGGGGTGTTTAGCCTGGAGAAGAGGAGGCTCAGGGGGACCTCATTGCTGTCTACAACTACCTGAAGGGAGGCTGTAGCCAGGTGGGGTTTGGTCTCTTCTCCCAGGCAACCAGCAACAGAACAAGGGGACACAGCCTCAAGTTGTGCCAGGGGAAGTCTAGGCTGGATGTTAGGAGGAAGTTGTTGGCAGAGAGAGTGATTGGCATTGGAATGGGCTGCCCAGGGAGGTGGTGGAGTCACTGTCCCTGGGGGTGTTCAAGAAAAGCCTGGATGAGGCACTTAGTGCCATGGTCTGGTTGACTGGCTAGGGCTGGGTGCTAGGTTGGACTGGATGATCTTGGAGGTCTCATCCTACCTGGTTGATTCTATGATTCTAAGGGACAAAATCCTCCTGTAACACTGACCAGTGGAGAAGAGGCTTGGCCCTGCTGATCCCTCAACTTCCTCCTGCAATTGAGGGTCCCCTGTCCTGGCCACCACAGCTGCAGCCCAAGGTGTGGCACAAGCTGTGACAGTGCAGTTGGTGTGGCCAGAAGCAAGTCTCAGGCAGAGCCTTTGTGCAGTTCAGCCCTTGTCAAGAACTCTCTGATCAGCTTCTCCCTGCTAGAAGCATCCCCTGGCTGGGCAGCCCTGCCCTGAACTCGCACGAGTGGCTCCCTGAGCTGGGAAGTCCCAGCCTTGCCCAGAGCCAGCTCTGCTCCAGCTCACACCAGGACAAGATGTTCACAATCAGTTCTTCAGGACAATTTAGGTTGGGAGTTGGGGGGGAGCCCAAGCTGAGATAATTGCTTAAATGGAAATTGATGCTTGTGCTGCACAAAGGGGATAATAAAATGGGCATTTTCCTTTCTGCTAGAGAGTCTTTTCATCAAACCCATGCAATAGGTGGATTCTAGATCCTGGCTGAGATGTCCTAGAGCACATCAATACTAATGGTGTGGGGGCGACCAGAACATCACCAGAAAGAGATTAAAATTCAGTTCCTGGGTGCTGTAGGGCATCCTTCAGAGGGTTCATTAGCTTGCTGAGCTGAGCTTTTGCTTCACCTTGGAACAGTTCCTTCTTTCACCTCCTTATTAACATTCCTTTATGCATCTCTGTTTGTCTCCTTTCCCAGGTTTCAGCATTTTCTACTTGGGAGAAAGAGCTGCACAAAATAGTCTTTGATCCCCGCTACCTTCTGCTCAACTCAGAAGAACGTAAGCAGGTGAGTGTGACCTCCAGCAAACACCTCTCAGATCCACCCTGAGCACAGAGTCATAGAATCATAGAATCATAGAATGGTTTAGGTTGGAAGGGACCTCAAGGATCATCCACCTCCAACCCCCTGCCATAGGCAGGGACACCTCCCACTAGAGCAGGCTGCTCAAGGCCTCATCCAGCCTGGCCTTAAACACCTCCAGGGAGGAAGCATCCACAACCTCCCTGGGCAACCTGTGCCAGTGTCTTACCACCCTCACTGTAAGGAACTTCCTCCTAACCTCCAGTCTAAATCTCCCCTCCTCCAGCTTAAACCCATTCCCCCTTGTCCTGACATTCCCAGACCTTGTCAATAGTCCCTCCCCAGCCTTCCTGTAGGCTCCCTTCAGATACTGCAAAGCCACTCTAAGGTCTCCTCGAAGCCTTCTCTTCTCCAGGCTGCAGAGCCCCAACTCTCTCAGCCTGTCCTCACAGCAGAGCTGCTGCAGCCCTCTGAGCATCTTCGTGGCTCTCCTCTGGACTGGCTCCAGCAGCTCCATGTCCTTCTTGTGTTGGGGGCACACAGTACTCCAGGTGGGGGAGTACAGTCGTTGTTGTGGCATCACAAAAAGAATGGCAGAAAGTTCAGGTTTCTTTTGTGTGTGTTTTTTTCAGTCAGGCTCAGGTTTAGGCTCTGCTCAAAGCAGTCTCCTTTGTGCGGTCATGAGTGGGTTTGCACAGAAAGATGAAGAAGTCTCCTGGGTGGTGAGAACGACTTCCAGTGGGCCTGGGGAGCTGGGCTGTAGGCAGGGAACTGGCCACAAGGCAAATTTTCTGCTGTGAGTTATTTTGAAATGCTGTAGAGAAACTGCTTCAGTTTTATTACTTGGAACATTTTCTAGGAGCTTAGCAGCTTTTACCGCTCTGTGTCCAGCGCTGGGCTCCCCGCTTCAAAAGTGTCCAAATTTTGGCTGGAAGGGAGCACCACTCAAGGCAGGGAACTGCTGGAAAGAGTCCATATGAGGCTCTGAAGATACTGCAGCAAGCCTGTGAGGAGGAAAGGCTGACAGAGCTGGGGCTGTTGAGCCTGGATAAGAACATGCCAAGAGTGAATCTGATCAGTGCTCAGCAAGAGCTGTAAGACCTATGGGAGGCAAGAGAATGGGCCCAGAAACTTTGCAGTGATCTTCCTCTCTTCTTCCCCCTCCCTCTCCCTCTCTCTTTCCCTTCCCCCTCTCTCGCCCTCTCTTCCCCTTCCCCCTTTCCTTTATGGTCAGTTGGGTTCTGAATTTCTCCAGAGAAAGAGACTCCACAGCCTCTCTGGGCAGCCTGCTCCAGGCTTCCAGCAGCCTCACACCAAACAAGTTTCTCCTCATCTTCAGATGGAACCTCCTGGGTTCCAGTTTGTGCCCATTGCCCCTTGTCCTGTCACTGGGCATCACTGACAAAAGCCTGGCCCCTATTCTCTTGTCCCCCCACAGGTTCTTTAGGTCTTGCTCAGCATTGATCAGATTCCCTCTCAGGCTGCTCTCCTAGAGGTTCAACAACCCAACCTCTCCTTCTCACAGAGATGTTCCAGGTTCCTTAGCATCTTCAGAGCTTTTACTGGAGTCTGTGTGTTAGTTCCCTGTCCCTCTTGAACTATGAGTCCAGAACTGGATTCAGGACTGCAGATGTGGCCTCACTAGAGTGGAGTAGAGGGTGAAGAGAACCTCCCTGGACCTGCTGGTCACACTCAAATGCACCTGAGGAACCTATTGGCCTTTTTGGTCACATTGCTGGCTCATGGTCAATGTCTGCCTGTTCTGCTGCTTTCTTCTTGCCTTGCCAGGCCTGTAGGGTGGGCAGGGCAGTGAAAATACTTTGCTTGTGATGTACAGGGGTCTGAGGGAACTCCTCCTTTTCTCCAAGTTGAGATGAGTGGGTTTGACTGAGAACCATAATGATCTCTTAGTGAACATCTGCCACTGTCTCTGCTTGCTGACCAGTATTTTCCAAGGGCTTGTTAACCTTTTGTTTGAGCAAGGAACAGCAAAGGGTAAAGGAGCATCTTAGGAGGAAGTTCTTCACAGAGAGAGTGATTTGCCATTGGAATGGGCTGCCCAGGGAGGTGGTGGAGTCACCATGGATGAGGCACTTAGTGCCATGGTCTAGTTGACTGGCTAGGGCTGGGTGCTAGGTTGGACTGGATGATCTTGGAGGTCTCTTCCAACCTGGTTGATTCTATGATTCTATCTGCAATAAAATAACAATCTTTTAATTAGGATTTATTGCCTTCAGAAGACCTGCTGGAAGGCATGGAATCATCACAGGCAGCCAGGCATCACAGAATCACAGAATAAGGCTTGGAAGGGACCTTCAAGGTCATCTAGTTCAGACCCCACTGGCAACGTGTTCCAATGTGACACCACCCTCAATGTAAAGAATCTATGGATGCTACCACAGATGCTTTCTCATCAGCTGTGAGGATGCAAATCTACACTTACTGAGTGCCACAGAAGACCAGTTACAACTGGTATTTAGTCTGGGCTGTGGAGAAGGGAAGGATTAACACAGGAAAAGCATAAAAAAGTGGCTATTGA